>CAJNDS010000580.1:879275-935837 GCA_905221605.1 Symbiodinium natans | reverse complement strand
AACCCTAAACCCTAAACCCTAAACCCTAAACCCTAAACCCTAAACCCTAAACCCTAAACCCTAAACCCTAAACCCTAAACCCTAAACCCTAAACCCTAAACCCTAAACCCTAAACCCTACAGGCCGAATCTCGCTAGACAGACAAGGCTTCAGCTCAAAAAACGAATACAGTAGGCCCACGTTTGCTGCATCTTCGGATCTCTCTCGGGCCCTAAACCCGAAATCTTAGGGTAGTTTCATGGTCCCTTAGTAAACCCTTTACCCTGAACCCCTATCGCCTGTTAGATGTCTAAGATACTTAGGCTTTTTTGGTATACCCTATAAGAGCTAGGCCCTTACAAGGGGACCCCTTATGCACCCCTTATATACCCTCTAAAACCCACAGGCCCATGCTTCAGAAAGGTAAGGGACAATATCAAGGGGCCCCCTTAGAAAAGGATTCAGACTCGTACCCCTTAAGCCCTAAAGGTTCCCCTCCATATACTCCGAATACGGCCCTGCTACTACCTAAAGGATCTTTAAAAAGGGTCCCCAAACCCATGGGTACAACCTGAAGGGTCCAAGGCAACACGCCTAGATTTACCCCCAAGCCCTTTAGCCTAAACTCCACGGGTCTAGGGGGGGTGGCCACCCTAAACCCTAAACCCTAAACCCTAAACCCTAAACCCTAAACCCTAACCCCTAAACCCTAAACCCAATTTTCCCCGACCCCAAACTCCTCTACAGGCCTCCGGCAGGGTCCCGAGCGCGGATGGGCCGCGGAGGGTCACGAAGCGGCCTGGCTCAGGTGGGCGGGGTTTAGGGTTTAGGGTTTAGGGTTTAGGGTTTTGGGTTTAGGGTTCAGGGTTTAGGGTAGTTCATGGTTGGGATAGTATGTAAAATCCACATTTCTACTCCTTATTGAGTCTAAGTACCCTTGAAAATGGAAAATGCTACCCCACTATGACAAAGTTTGGGGTTTAGGGTTTGGGGTCTTGTCTGCTTAGGGTTTGGGGTTTAGGTTTAGGGTCTAGGGCTTTGTGTTTAGGGCCTAAGGTGCTCACACCGCAGGCGAAGGACCAGTTCACCTGATTTATGGTCCCCTTTGGGTTTATTTAGGGTTTAGGGTTTAGGGTTTAGGGTTTGGGGTTTGGGGTTTGGGGTTTAGGGTTTGGGGTTTGGGGTTTTGGGTTTAGGTTTTTTGCGGGGGTTTTGAGTCCAGGGAAGAATTCCAAGAAGTGGCCCAAGGTGGGGAGCTTCCTGAAGTTAGATTTCCACAATTTGTAATATAGGGGCCTTCGCAGTTAGAATAGGGTTTGGGGGGGCCATTTTAGTACAGTTATAAAGGGACCCTAAGGGAACTAAATTAGCAATTATTCTGACCCCTATATTCCCCACATTCGGTGTCCCCTTGAAGGACTCCTAGCGTTCCAAAGCCCTAATCCAGAGAAGGTTTCGGGTTCAAGCGTGATTCCTAGCCCAAAAACCCTATACCGCTAAGCCC
This sequence comes from Symbiodinium natans, assembly GCA_905221605.1. Lineage (NCBI taxonomy): Eukaryota > Dinophyceae > Suessiales > Symbiodiniaceae > Symbiodinium > Symbiodinium natans. The sequence goes on along the minus strand of CAJNDS010000580.1, from coordinate 934,354 downwards.
TATAAGCCCTTCAAAACTCAAAAACCCGAAGCCCTAAGCCCGAAGCCCTAAGCCGTAAGCCCCAAGCCCAAAGCCCTCAGCCCTCAACCCTAAGCCCTAGGCCCTTGAAAGGCTTGTGGTTGGGAATCATATTTGAGCCTTCCATCCCGTGAGGGCAGCGCGCGGCCTTGTCGGGTTCCGGGGTTCTAAGGGTTTTAGGGCTTGAAAACCCTAAACCCTAAACCCTAAAGCCTAAACCCTAAACCCTAAATAGGGTGTTCGGGTGTAGGGTTTTTGGGGTTTAGGGCTAAGGGTTTAGGTGTTTCGAGGCTTTTTGGGCTTGAAGGGCTAGGGGCCAAGGATTCCGAAGTTTTGGGGGGGAGGTTAGGGTGTTTCTGGTTCAGGTAACCTCCACCAAAGCTCTATTCATAGGTTTGAGGGTTTTCCTGAGACTCTAGACCCTTGACCCTAGACCCTAAACCCATGAAGCTTGAGAAGGCCACCGAAGCCGGCAGCTGTGCTTCAGAAGATGCTTTGGGGTTTACCTTCCCATGCCTTATAGCACCACCCCTAACCACATAAGGTTTAGGGTTTGGGGTTTGGGGTTTGGGGTTTGGGGTTTGAGGTTTAGGGTTTAGGGTTTAGGGTTTAGGGTTTAGGGTTTAGGGTTTAGGGTTTAGGGTTTAGGGTTTAGGGTAGACCCCTGAACCCGAAAGCGCTCAAAGCGACTTCGGCGCCTCTTTGCCGGAACAGCCACCTAAACATGCCCCCCTACACCTAACCCCCACCTAAACCCCTGACCCCCCCCCCCCCCCCCCCCCCCCAACATCCCCCAAACCCCCCTGAACTCCCCCTACCTTGCACCCCCCTTGCACTTGTTGGCTCGGAAGTTAGAGCATCCCAGGAAGAACTTGCCCTGATTGCAAGCATCTGGCTTCCAACCATTGAAGCGGGGCGCTGCTCTCCAAAACCCTAAACCTCAAACCCTAAACCCGAAACCCCAAACCCCAAACCCGAAACCCTAAACCCTAAATCCGAAACCCCAAACCCCAAACCCGAAACCCTAAACCCTAAATCCGAAACCCTAAACTCCAGCAGGGGCCTTGCACTAAAGCACCCTTTGGGGGCGGCCCGTGGCTTCGGGCTTTCTTTAAATTGAAACTAACCCCTCATCAAAAGTGAGTCATTGTTGTTGCAGTTTGCTTGGAGGCTCATGGATACGTATACGTAGGGCTATAAGTAAGTGGGGGGGAACTATGGTTGTAACCCTTTTCTTGGCACTTAAAGCTCTACTCATTAGTAATTAAGTACCCATGAAGCTCTAAGAAGGGTTCAATGGCGACCCTAAACCCTAAACCCTAAACCCTAAACCCGAAAAGGGGACTGCGGCGTCCGACATGCAAGGTTGGGTTTTCGAGATGCAAAGCGCGCGCCCGAGATGCATGGCACCAAGCCGTTTGCATCTCGAAAACCCAACCTTGCATGTCGGACCAAGATTCTATTATCCAGAGAAAATTCCTCCCTGTCTCTTTACTTTTAATAGGAGTTCCTCCACGGGCTCAGCAGTTTGCATCTCGAAAACCCACCTGTGCCGGTCCGACCCAGATTTTACTATTTTACTATTTTACTAATTTTACGGGAAATCGGGAGTTTGCATCTCGAAAACCCAACCTGGCATGTCGGACCAGGATTCTATTATCCAGAGAAAATTCCTCCCTGTCTCTTTACTTTTAATAGGATTTCCTCCACGGGCTCAGCAGTTTGCATCTCGAAAACCCACCTGTGCCGGTCCGACCCAGATTTTACTATTTTACTATTTTACTATTTTACTATTTTACTATTTTACTAATTTTACTAGGTTTACGGGAAATCGGGAGTTTGCATCTCGAAAACCCAACCTTGCATGTCGGACCAGGATTCTATTATCCAGAGAAAATTCCTCCCTGTGTCTTTACTTTTAATTGGATTTCCTCCACGGGCTCAGCAGTTTGCATCTCGAAAACCCACCTGTGCCGGTCCGACCCAGATTTTACTATTTTACTATTTTACTGTTTTACTATTTTACTATTTTACTATTTTACTATTTTACTATTTTACTGTTTTACTATTTTACTATTTTACTATTTTACTATTTTACTAATTTTACGGGAAATCGGGAGTTTGCATCTCGAAAACCCAACCTTGCATGTCGGACCAGGATTCTATTATCCAGAGAAAATTCCTCCCTGTCTCTTTACTTTTAATCGGATTTCCTCCACGGGCTCAGCAGTTTGCATCTCGAAAACCCACCTGTGCCGGTCCGACCCAGATTTTACTATTTTACTATTTTACTATTTTACTATTTTACTAATTTTACGGGAACTCGGGAGTTTGCATCTCGAAAACCCACCTGTGCCGGTTGGACCCAGAAATTATCGCTTTCCTGATTTCGCGCAAAATCCAGAGAAAATTCCTCCCTCTCTCTTTACTTTTAATAGGATTTCCTCCACGGGCTCAGCAGTTTGCATCTCGAAAACCCACCTGTGCCGGTCCGACCCAGATTTTACTATTTTACTATTTTACTATTTTACTAATTTTACTAATTTTACGCGAACTCGGGAGTTTGCATCTCGAAAACCCACCTGCGCCGGTCCGACCCAGATTTTACAATTTTGCTATTTTACTATTTTACGGGAAATCGGGAGTTTGCATCTCGAAAACCCACCTGTGCCGGTTGGACCCAGAAATTACCGCTTTCCTGATTTCGCGCGAAATCCAGAGAAAATTCCTCCCTCTCTCTTTACTTTTAAAAGGATTTCCTCCACGGGCTCAGCAGTTTGCATCTCGAAAACCCACCTGTGCCGGTTGGACCCAGATTTTACTATTTTACTATTTTACTAATTTTACGGGAACTCGGGAGTTTGCATCTCGAAAACCCACCTGTGCCGGTTGGACCCAGAAATTATCGCTTTCCTGATTTCGCGCGAAATTCAGAGAAAATTCCTCCCTGTCTCTTTACTTTTAATAGGATTTCCTCCACGGGCTCAGCAGTTTGCATCTCGAAAACCCACCTGTGCCGGTCCGACCCAGATTTTACTATTTTACTATTTTACTAATTTTACGGGAAATCGGGAGTTTGCATCTCGAAAACCCACCTGTGCCGGTTGGACCCAGAAATTGCCCTTTTCCTGATTTCTCGCGAAATCCAGAGAAAATTCCTCCCTCTCTCTTTACTTTTAATAGGATTTCCTCCACGGGCTCAGCCGTTTGCATCTCGAAAACCCACCTGTGCCGGTCCGACCCAGATTTTACTATTTTACTATTTTACTAATTTTACGGGAAATCGGGAGTTTGCATCTCGAAAACCCAACCTTGCATGTCGGACCAGGCTTCTATTATCCAGAGAAAATTCCTCCCTGTCTCTTTACTTTTAATAGGATTTCCTCCACGGGCTCAGCAGTTTGCATCTCGAAAACCCACCTGTGCCGGTCCGACCCAGATTTTACTATTTTACTATTTTACTAATTTTACGGGAAATCGGGAGTTTGCATCTCGAAAACCCACCTGTGCCGGTCCGACCCAGAAATTGCCCTTTTCCTGATTTCGCGCGAAATCCAGAGAAAATTCCTCCCTCTCTCTTTACTTTTAATAGGATTTCCTCCACGGGCTCAGCCGTTTGCATCTCGAAAACCCACCTGTGCCGGTCCGACCCAGATTTTACTATTTTACTATTTTACTAATTTTACGGGAAATCGGGAGTTTGCATCTCGAAAACCCACCTGTGCCGGTTGGACCCAGAAATTACCGCTTTACTGATTTCGCGCGAAATCCAGAGAAAATTCCTCCCTCTCTTTACTTTTAATAGGATTTCCTCCACAGGCTCAGCAGTTTGCATCTCGAAAACCCAACCTTGCATGTCGGACCCCCAATATGCATGTCGGACAGAGGGATCCCCTGAACCCTAAACCCTAAACCCTAAATCCTAAACCTTAAACCCCAAACCCTAAACCCCAAACTCTAAACCCTAAACCCTCAACCCTTTCTAGGGTTCAGATGTCTAGAGAGGGCCTTGAGGATGAGCCACGCCCCCCCCCCCCCCCCCCTCCTCCCCTCCCCCCCCCCCCCCCCCCCCCCCCCTCCCCCCCCCCCCCCCCCCTCCCCCCCCCCCCCTCCCCGGCCGTGGCACGTCGTTCGAAATAAACGCCTCCCTCAAAGCCCCTCAACCCAAACTACAGACCCTAATACCTAAACCCGAAACCCTAAATCCCAAACCCTAAATCCCACACCTTAAACCCTAAACCCTATAAACCTATGCCTATAACCCTATAACCCCTTTAAACCGTAACCCTTTTAAACCCTCTAACCCTAAACTCTATCTAAACCCTATAAGCCCTAAAACCCTTTTAGACCCTATAACCCTAAACTCTAGCTAAACCCTATAAACTCTAAACCCTAAACCCCAAACCCTAAACCCCAAATCCTAAACCCTACGACCGTAAACCCTATAACCCCCCCGAAAACAAAGTCTGGCGGCCCCGGCAGTGGCAAAGCCGGGCCGCATCACCCCACAACGGCGGAGGTGCAGAAAGTCCCAACTGTCGCCGACCTTTCAGCTTCGGGGTGTGGTTTAGGGTTTGGGGGTTTAGGGCTTTAGGGTTTAGGGCTAGGGGGTTTAGGGGTTTGGGGGTTTAGGGGTTTAGGGGTTTAGGGGTTTAGGGGTTTGGGGGTTTGGGGATTTCGGGGTTTAGGGGTTTAGGGGTTTAGGGGTTTAGGGGTTTGGGGGTTTGGGGGTTTAGGGGTTTAGGGGTTTAGGGGTGAGGGGTTTAGGGGTTTAGGGGTTTAGGGGTTTAGGGATACCCCCTCCCCTCAAGTTTAGGGTTCTTGGGCTTAGGGTTTAGGGGTTTAGACTTTTGGAATTCAGGGCGTTCAGGACTCATTGGGTGCATCGAGGGCTTTGAGAGTTCACTTGGAAACGCGACATGTGAGAGAAAGACCAAATGAAGAAATCAAAGGTACCCTCAGCCACGGAACCGATGATTGGCAAATTCTGGTTGTTTTGCAGCCACCCTCCCCCCCCCCCCCCCCCCCCCCCCCCCGAATGCGAAATTACAGCCTCAATTTCTTGATTCGGAGACTTGTATCCCTCAAAAAGGAAATTTCAATTCCCCAATTCCTAATTTGGGCAAGAAATCCAGTCCCTCAAGCTCTAAACTGAAGAAACTGTCAACCGCGAAAGTTATACACACTATGTGTGCATGTATGCACCCCCTGAGCTCCTGCTTGCTGCATCTCAATATCACAGCCAACCCTAGACCCTAAACCCCACAAACCCGAAACCCAAAGCCCTGAAGCCCAAAACTAAACCCTAAACCCTAAAACCCAAAACCCTAACCACTAAACTAAACCCTAAACCTTAACCCCTAAACCCTAAACCTGAAATATAAACCACACACACACACACCCTACTCTTAACGATTGACTCCAAAACCTCCCTGCTGGGGGTCGGGCCGATGCCTCCACAGGGCCGTCCACTGCGCCGCCGCTCACCCGCACCTCTGGTATGGGAGATCTTGGGGTTTAGGGCTTAGGGTTTAGGGTTTTTGGGGTTTATGGTTTTGGTTTGGTTGGTTTGGGGTTTAGGGATTTCGCTTGGGGAGTCTGGTTTTTGGGTTTAGGGGGCGGGAGGAGGAGGGGGGGGGGGGTCGGGGCCGAATCCGTCAACCCTCTCAGCCCTAATTCGGTGGTTTTTGTTCTTTCAGCAGCTGCGCGAGACTTAGACTCCACTTTGAGAGCTGTAAAAAGCAATAGTAAGTTGATAATTCTCGCGCGGGGATGAAGAAAACAGTAAACCCTAAATTCTAAACCCTAACCGGCCCTAACCCTAAACCCGAAACCCTAAACCTCAAACCCTCACCCCAGGTCTAAGGAGAATTTTGGAGTGGAACATGTTCCGAGCCAGTGACTCCAGCCACAGGGAGGCGATCAGGCAGCTCCACCTGTCTAAGAGCTGGTTTAGGGTTTAGGGTTTAGGGTGGTTTCTTGAATCTTTTGGTCTCTCTATGAGTTCGTGAGTCCTGATTACTGCCTTGACCTCGAGGGTGTGACAAAGGGAGAGCGGTCAACCTTGATCCAGTGGTCCACAGCCTTGACACGTAACCTCTGTCTCTAGAAGTTACTTTTGAGATGTTCACCCTTAACACAAACAGCTCCTTAATGAGGAGTTGTAGTAGGGCGTACTATCATCCTAGCAAGGACTGTTAGCATAAGGGGGCAACATCCCAAGAGTTACTCTGTTGAGCTGTGAAGATCGCGGCCAAGATGGGAGAATGAGGGTGCGACAGGGCGAGAGTGGTTAGCCTTCCCCGACCACCCTAAACCCCAAACCCCAAACCCCAAACCCCAAACCCCAAACCCTAAACCCCAAACCCTAAACCCTAAACCCCAATCTCATTGTACTGCCTGTGGGATGAATTCACCGGAGCTGGAGATCATAACAGGGCACTGGGTCAGAGTTGGCGTCGCGGGCCTTGTTCAAGCCCAACAGCCAGGACAAAATCAAAGCTCGAAGCATCGACCTCAACAACTTGAGTCCCAAGCAGTTCTAGCCCTAAACCCTAAACCCTAAACCCTAAACCCTAAACCCTAAACCCTAAACCCTAAACCCTAAACCCCTAACCCCTAAACCCCAAACCCCAAACCTCAAACCCTGAAATTACCCTGAGCTCATTCGACATTCAAACCTCGAAGCCCTAAACCCTTCCTTCCCTTTCTGAGTTAGTCTAGGACCTAGACACACACGAGGGATGGAACGTTTTCTTTCCCTTGTTCGGTTCAAGGAAATCACATCTCTGGAGCCTTACTCTCTTAGCAGGCTTCGCACACTCCTGGGAACTACCAGGAATCCACTTTCCAGATCCTCTGGGTGAGGGCCAACCCTAAACCGTAAACCCTGAACCCAAAACCCCAAACCCTGCACCCTAACTTACAAAACACCCTGGTAACTCGCGCCCGGCGTGCGCGAATCCAAGGTGGATCCACCTCCTTGGACATGGAGACGTAGGGGTTTACTGGCTCTACTTGAAGGTTCATGTCGCCTATTGACCAATTAGAACTGCACTTATAACCCACGTATAAGCCCCTTAAGTGCCCGAAAATGGATATCATCCGGGTTACAAGTACAGCTATTATTTGGATAATAAGTACCCCTAAAACCTAAACTACCCATGAACCTCCAAGTAGGCTTTGGCCTAAAACCCTAATAGGGTGACAATTGGGTTCTAAGTGAAGTTAGTATTTGGGTTAATAAGTGAAGTTAGAAGTTAGTATTTGGGTTATAAGTGAAGTTAGAATTTGGGTTATAATTGGGTTATAAGTGAAGTTAGAATTTGGGTTATAACTGGGTTATAAGTGAAGTTAGAATTTGGGTTATGATTGGGCTATAAGTGAAGTTAGAAGTTAGTATTTGGGTTAATACCAGGCTGGGCTATTATACCCTATAACCGCTAAAAGGCCCTTGATAGGGTTCATTATGGGGATTTAAGGCCGAATAGCCCATCCTAGTAAGTACCCTGAACCTCCAAGTAGGGCGGGCGCCTCTCCGGCTGCTCCAAAGGCCCGGAGAGAGGAGGAGAGGGGAAGGCCAAAACCTTAAACCCTAAACCCTAAACCCTGAACCCTAAACCCTAAACCCTAAACCCTAACCCTAAATCCTAAACCCTAAACCCTCAACCCACAAAGGACCCCGTCTCTCTCCCGGGACTCACCCTAAGCCCTACTTGGAGGTTCAGGGTACTTATCAGCTAGGGCACTCCAGGGGCTTATAAGTGTGTCATAGGTACAGTTGCAATTGGTGAATGAGTACCAAGAACCTCCAAGTATGCCCGAAACCCTGAATCCTAACACCCCAAAACCCTGGACTCTGCAACCCTCAACCCAGCCTACCACCCCAAAACCCTGAAAAACTCGAGACTCGAAACCCAACCAGCTCAAAGGAGTCGTACTCGGACCATGAAGGATGTACAGTATCCCGAAACGGTTCGCTTAATATACTCCCAATACGTGGTAGCCCAGGAACCATATTATAATAAGGGCACCCTTTTTGGGGTGGTTATTTTGTAAGGGAACCCATAACAAAAAAAGGGTACAGGGTACCACTGAGCTGCCGAGAATATGGCCAGCGCATTCCATTCGAGGATGTTTGACAAGGGTCCCCAACCCAAGGGTACAACCTTAGGGACCCAAGGTAGAAACCCCAAAACCCTAAACCCTAAACCCTAAACCCTAAACCCTAAACCCTAAACCTTAAACCCTAAACCCTAAACCCTAAACCCTAAACATGACCAGCCGAACTCCAACCTGCAAGGTGCTGCCTGCTAAGGAGGGCGCCGAAGGTGTAGCGTTTAGGGGTAAATTCGGGGGTTTAGGGTTTAGGGTTTAGGGTTTAGGGTTTAGGGTTTAGGGTTTAGGGGAGTTATAATGTACCGTCCCTTACTATCTCCGACTTGTTCCATGTAGCTTGTGGTGCCATAGCGGTCCATTACCCTTAACTTAACCCTTAACCCTTAACCCTAAACCCTCAACCCTTGCAGGCCCTGAGCCCTTGCCTGTCTCAGTGGCCAACCTCGCCGCTGATGGCCATCGGCCGGCCCGAGGCGATGTTGACCAAGCGGAGGCAATGCACATCATCCTGAAAGGAATGCCACGCACCACAGGCTGAATGAGGTATACAGGGGCCGGTGCTTGCGGCTTTACTAGGCTTGGTACCAAGTAGGGCCTTATAGGTCGGTCCCGGGGTAAGGAGGCGATCCGGATCCCGTGCTTCTAGCCTTCGCGAGGCGTTCGCAAGCAGCAAAGCGATGAAGGGCAGTTCTCGCTTTTTGTGAGTTTAAATTACAGGCTTTGAAGGCTGACAGTCCCGAGGATGGACCTATCGGCACTTTTGAAACCCTAAACCCTAAACCCTCAACCCTAAACTCTAAACCCTAAACCCTAAACTCTAAACCCTAAACCCTAAACCCTAAACCCTCAACCCTAAACTCTAAACCCTCAACCCTCAACTCTAAACCCTAATTCCAAAAAAGCTGACAGCCACGAGGACTTCGGATGTCGAAGCCGCCGATCCTCGCTTTTGATGCTGCAAAGACTTCGAAGTGCCCGACAGCCAGGAGGATGGTGAATCAGGGAGCCGCCATCCACGGTTTAGGGTTTAGGGTTTAGGGCCTGGGGTTTAGGGTTTAGGGCTTACGCTTTAGGGTTTAGGGTTTAAGGTTTACGGTTTAGGGTTTTGGGTGTAGGGTTTGGTTTAGGGTTGACGGTTGAGGGTTTAGGGTGAAAACGCCGGGCTAAACATGTTCACAGTCACGAGAATCGTGGACGCCGGAGCTGCCAACCTCTTGGCAGCCGATACTTTGGAAGCTATTTCTCAGCTTGTCGCGTCGTTGTGTGTGTGTGTGTGTGTCTCTGTGTCTGTGTCTGTGTCTCTGTGCCTGTGTCTGTGTGCGAGCCCGCGCTGTTGGTTTGTTGTTTTGATTTGGGCTTGTGCTGGTGTGTCCTTGGTGTGATGATCGTGTGTTCTTCGTCTGTTTTTCACGTGTTGTTTGTACGGCATCGGTCTGCTGATCGCCGTTTGTTCTGGTGGGATGTACTCATTCCAGCGCCGGAATGCGGGAAATGTTGCGTAAGCCTCGTTTCCCCAGTTGCCTACAAATGAAAGATGTGTGCTGTTCTTTTGGGGAGGCAAACCTCACCTCTATCTAAGGGTAGTTACATGGTCCCTTTGCATGGGCCCTTAAACGGGCACCCTTATATGCGCCCCTTGTATACCCTGCATAGACTCTAGTCTACTAAAGGAATGAAGGGCTACCGGGCATCTAAAAATCCCTGAAACCTAAAGCCCGTGAACCCTAAAACCCGAAACCCTAAACCAAACAGCCGGGCTGTTACAGCCCATGAACCCTAAACCTTCAACCCTACACCCTAAACCCTCAACCCTACACCCAAAACCCCTAACCCTAAACCCTAAACCCCTAGGGTGGGGGGGGAGCGGCCACCTCTGCCGGCGGAACCCAGCAGTCGTAGGCCGCCTCTGCGGATGGGGTGGCACAAGTCTCAGGGCTAAGAGAATTGAGGGTTTCTTTCCTGGCCCTAAGCCCTAAACCCTAAACCCTAAACCCTAAATCCTAAACCTAAAACCCTGAACCCTGAACCCTAAACCTAAAACCCTGAACCCTGAACAAAAAACCCTACACCCTAGCAGGGTTTGGGGAGTACGGGGCTTGGAGGGTCAATAAATTAGGGTCGGCAGGACACAGGTTTTGGGGTTGGGGGTGTCACCGTACTGTTGGCTCAATGAGTTCACATTGTGAGTTGTAGTTGTAGTTGTAACCAACTGTAACCGTACTTATAACAGTTATAAGTACAGTTATTATCTGTTAATAAGTGCCATGAACCTCCAAGTAACAAACCCTAAACCCTAAACCCTAAACCCTAAACCCTAAACCCTAAACCCTAAATCCTTGGCCTGCAGCGCATTGTAAGTCTGCTGGGAACCCGAGAGATCAGTCAAGTTGTTGCGCTCGAACTGCACCTCGGGATGCTGCGGGTTCGGTTTAAGGGTTTAGGGTTTAGGGTTTAGGGCTTAGGGTTTAGGGTTTAGGGTTTAGGGTTTAGGGTTTAGGGTTTAGGGTTTAGGGTTTAGGGTTTAGGGTTTAGGGTTTAGGGTTTAGGGTTTAGGGTTTAGGGTTTAGGGTTTAGGGTTTAGCAAGGCGGCTGTGTGTGAGGGTTTGGGGCTTAAGGATAGGGTTTAGGGCTCGTGGGGGCCTTTTCGGGTTTCCTAAGCTTTGAACCCCTAACCCCTAACCCCTACCCCTAACCCCTAAACCCTAAACCCTAAACCCTCCAATAGTCTGAACACGGAGAGCCAAGCAGGTCCAGGTTGGCGAGCTACGATGTCGCTTGGAGAGAGGTTTGTGGCGCAACGGATAGGTTTAGGGTTTAGGGTTTAGGGTTTAGGGTTTAGGGTTTAGGGTTTAGGGTTTAGGGTTTAGGGTTTAGGGTTTAGGGTTTAGGGTTTAGGGTTTAGGGTTTCGGGTTTAGGGTTTAGGGTTTAGGGTTTAGGGTTTAGGGTTTAGGGTTTAGGGTTGAGACCGTTTCAGGTTTAGGCGGCTGAGGATTTAAAGGCACCCCAAACCCCTAAACTCTGAATGGGTGTGATTGTAAAGTTCCGGGTATGTAACAAAACCAAGCTGGTTATGGCTTCGTTTAAGGTTTAGGGCTTATGGTTTATGGCTTAGGGTTTCACGTGTGGGGTAAGGGAGTCTAAGCTCTGAAAATGGGGACCACGGCACCACTAAGCCATCCTAGCATGTGTTCGTGATTCCCTAAACCTTACACCCTAAACCCTAAACCCTAAACCCTAAACCCTAAACCCTAAACCCTAAACCCTAAACCCTAAACCCTCAACCCTAAACCCTAAACAGAAACTCAGGGGATCCATGTAAGCGCCCGGCTCGCTCGGGAAAGACCCCATCCTCTTCTCCGTAGCGGAGCATCTGCGCGCGGCGCTCTGCAGCTCAACAGCTCTACTTGGGAACTTAAAAGGGGTTAGGGTTTAGGGTTTAGGGTTTAGGGTTGAGGGTTCGGGGTTCAGGGTTTAGGGTTTAGGGTTACTGCTCTAGATTCTCACTACTAATTGCTTTGGAACCCCTCCAACCCAAACAAATCCATTCTTCCCTATGAGGGTAATGTAGGGATTATTATCTCTGATTTTTTTTCTGGGGGGGGGGGGGTCTCTGAAGCAAATAGCTCAAAACCCCAAAAGCCAAACACACGAAACCGCCCACCCCTTTCAGGGTTTACTGTCACTTAGGGCGGCTGAGGGCGCTGTGGGTTTCTGGTGCGGCGCTTTGCGGTATCCTCTAAATTCTTCGCCTTCTGGCATGTTGAACATTCTGCTACAGTATCGCGAATAGTATAATACAGGCGTTTCGACAAACAGTAAACGCGAAACATCCTGAACACAGGGATGCGCCGAATATTCCCCCAACATAGCAGAAGTCATTTTTTTGGAGCCCGGTGAAAGGGGTACCCCTATTTTCCGGAAGCATGTACAGCACGTTGGAGTAAATGACGATCATGATAATTCTAGCAGTAGCAATCGTCAAAATGATAACAGTAACAGGGCACCTCTTTGTGGGTTGGACACCTTATAAGGGGACCTTGAGCCGAAAAAAAGGGTAAAGGGTACCACTGGGCTACCAAGTTCTCTCTTAGGGTAGTTGCATGGTCCCTTGTTATGAACCCTAAACCCTAAACCCTTGGACCCCTTCTATACCCCTTATAGACCTTGGGACGTTGCCCCTTCTACTAACGGTCCTTAATGGGGATTATGTGCCCCCTAATATACTCCCTATTAAGGACTGCTAGCATAAGGGTGAACATCCCAATGTATACCCCATAAAGCCTAAGAAGCCACAAAATATGAAATGCCTGATGGCCTGCAAACGTGCAGTTCTCGACGTGCCAGCTTTTGTCACAGTAGCCAAGCCCAACAGTGGAACCCTAAACGCCCTAAGCCCTACAAACCCTGCACCCTATAAATTAGCCTATACAAACGGATGGTGCGGTCCCAAACCCCTTTAGGCCCTAAAACCCTGAGACCCCAAGACCCAAACTGGCCTAGGCCCCGCCCCACTTTTGCGGGCCCCTCACCCCCCCCTCCCCCCGCCCCGCGGCCCCCCGCCCCCCCCCCCCCCCCCCCCCCCCCTTCCTGTCCACCAAAAGAAAGGACCCGACGTTAGAGAACTACCCGCTTGCTGGCTCAACTCTCAAGTTAACCCTAAACCCTATAAACCATCAACCCCAAACCCTAAACCCCTAACCCCTAAACCCTAAACCGCGCCTGCTGCAAGATCAATGCATCCAAGCCCTCGGTGTCGATCTTCAACAGGTGGAGGCTCGTCACCTGGGCCAAAAGCGTGGTTGTTCCAGGTTGGGGTGTTCCCCCTCGTACTAACAGTCCTTAACAGGGATTAGGGCTCTCTAAACCCTACACCCTAAACCCTATTTTGGTCACGGTGAACTTCGCCCCCCCCCCCCCTCCCCCCATAACAAGAAACAATTGTAGCTCCGGCCTTTGAAGACGGATTGCTTCTGTTGTTATAAACTAATGAATCCACCCCAACCAAGGAGGTATAGGGTTTAGGAGTTAGGGTTTAGGATTTAGGGTTTAGAGCTAGGGTTTAGGAGTTTAGGGTTTAGGGTTTAGGGTTCAGGGTTCAGGGTTTAGGGTTTAGGGTTTAGGGTTTAGGGTTTAGGGTTTAGGGTACCCCCAAGAGGGAACCACCATTGGAGGTCAGGGATACCCTACTACCCAGAGGACCCCCCCAAGAAAGTGCACTCTAAGGAAGATTCTGCAAGCTTAACCACCCTACACCCTACACCCTAAACCCTATAAACCCTATAAACCCTATAAACCCTATAAACCCTGGAAACCCTCTAAACCCTCTAAACCCTAAACCCTAAACCCTAAACCCTAAACCCTAAACCCTAAACCCTAAACCCTGAACCCTAGACTAGCCATAACAAGGACCCGTAGTTCATAAAGAGGCAGGCCACTGCAGTTTTTGAGGGCCCTTCGTGGGGGCCTACCGAGGGGAACGGGAGACCCCAAGTTCAGGGTTTAGAGTTTAGGGCTTAGGGGTTGAGGGTTTAGGGAGTTTAGGCTTTAGTAGTTTGGGGGTTTAGGGTTTAGGGTTTGGGGGCTTTAGGGGTTTCGAGATTAGGGATGAAGCCACTGGTTGCTCTTATGCTGCTTCCCTGTGAGGGCCAGTGGGAGGGGGGGGGGGGGGGCTAAACCCCAAGCCGTAGAAACTCAGGTAAAGAGGATGCCATCTTGGATTAGACATCGATGCACACCAGACATGACTAAACCCTATACAAGCCCCATTAATTGTTGTTGGGAATGGTGCTGGGGGGAACAGGAAAAGCATGAAACGGCTTCCTGAACCCTAAACCTAAACGCTAGGACCTTCAACCCTGAATCCTCAACTCCAAACCCTAAACCCTAAACCCTAAACCCTAAACCCTAAGGGGATCTGTTACATTGCGTGGCCAACTGCGTGAGCAAAAAACAGCCGTGTCTTAAGGGGAAAAAGGACGGTCCCTAGAATGGACCCTTAAGCTTATTCCCCAATATCGCACATATATATAACCCCCATATATACCTTATGTAATCCCTCTATACCTAAGCAGCCCCTAAATAACCCCTCAAACACCCCTGAATATCCCCTAAATATCCCCTAAGGTCCCTTGCAAGGGTCCCTCCTTTAGTCCCTTGAGTGTCCTGGGCCACCCCGCATTGTGTCTTTTCATGAGGGACCTGCCAGGGCCAGTGGTTTAGGGCTGGGCTTTGCGGACCCCAAGCTCCTATTTGCTTAAGAACTTCCCCACGAAAATAACAACTACTCTTCCGTATAAGGGGAATATACGGACTCATATCTCCCAAAAGATAACAACTAAAATAGGGAAAATTATCTTCTTTTTTTGGTGGCTCTTAAGCAACTAGCAGTAAATCCAAAGGCTCACAAGCGCACCCCCCCCCCCCCAGGTCTGGAAAGGAAAGTCGTGCCGAGGGTCTTTGATAAGGGTTCAGGGTGTAGGGCTTAGGGTTTGGGTTTTGGGGTTTAGGGTTTAGGAAATGTCCCCAACTTACAGCGAATCGAATCGAAAAAAGGTTCCTGGGGGGGGGGGGGGGGACCTCAAAGTTACGATGTTAGCATGCTCCTCATGGAAGTAACCTTCAGAGACCTCCCAATAGTTGGAACAGGGGTTAAGGGGTTAAGGGGTTTAGGGGTTTAGGGGTTTAGGGGTTTAGGGGTTTAGGGGTTTAGGCTCTGCGGTTCAGAGGGCTTAGGGTCTAGGATCTTAGGGTTTTAGAGTTAATCAAGGATTTTGGCTGGGGTGGAAGCCCCACGGCGTGATTCTCCTGGTGTTCTCAGAAAGATGTTGGTCCGAGGTTGCCACGCAAAGCAAGGGGTCTACGACTACGAGGAGTAGGAGGTTTGAAACTGCTGCCGCGGATGAACGCAACATGCTTGAAAGATCGCTCCCTGCGCAAGGTTGCTGCAGCAGCGGGAGGCACGGTTATAAATTATAGAAGAATCAGGAGCAAAAGCAAGTACCACCAAGGTCCTATGGAACCAGCGTCTCCGGACCATAGGCCGACCAGTCACAAGCCCCGGCACTGTACATCCCAGGCATTCACACACCAAGTCAGCACGGAACCACCCTGCATGAAGGGAGCGTGGTAGGGGTGCAAGGGGGGTGGTGCAGAATTGCGCGTGTGGGAAGTCCTCAGGGCCGCGACTGGCGCTACTGAGATCCCAGTGGGGCAAGTGAGGACAGATCCACACGGCACTCAGCCCTGGACCGAACCATGCACGCCACAGGCGCCACAGGCACCACCGGATCAGCAGCAGACTCTACAAAAAGTGGCAGTCGTCGGTGGCCAATGCCCGCCGCAAAAAGTCAACGATGACATGAAAACCTAAACCCTAAACCCTAAACACTAAACCCTAGGATGATCTGGATGTACAACCTGGCGGGAGGCCGAAGCACTCTTTGGCGAAGCCTCACCACCATCTTGGAAAAGGCTCGCCAGAATGCCAGACACTTCGACGTTCTAAAAAAAGAAACAATGCCAGCATGGGCTATTCGGCCTTGGAATCCCCCTAACCAACCCTGTAGAAAGGGTGCCTTGTTCAGGGGTTATTCGGGTACAATGGAGCCCATGCAGGACGATGACAGCCAAAACAACTCATGCGCGCGCTGGCAGGAAGTGCAGGCGCAGTCGCTCCAAGGACGTGGCCAGGAGGTCGGCGCTCGGCGTGGTGTTCCCCACTCGGTTGGCGGACTGGTGCGTCACCAGGCCGATCCTACACTCATCTTAGAACCTTAATAAAGATCATATTTTAAATATCCTCTTGGGCTTTATATGAACAGAAATAGAAAATGATTCCCAAGGGGGATAGAGGATCAAGTTGGAGAAGTTCATGCGCGAAAGCGTCTTGTGCAGGTTGCGGAGGTCTCGGACCGGCACGACCTGGGGCAAAGGCTGTGCACCGGCGGACTCCTGGGCCAACAGTCCCAGAATCTCCCTGGCCTCTTCGAGGAAGCCCGCCTGCTCGGCTTTGCTTCGGCAGAAGTGCATCACCAGCTCAAGCAGCTGCGGCCGGGTGAGGCCTTGGATGATGGTGCGCTGCCTCTTGTCGAGTTTGGGCGTCTTCTCCGTGTGCTCCATGTGGCAGTAGGCGCAGGCGTGGCCGTTCTCGCAGTGCCCGGCGATGAAGTAGATGCAGGGGCGCCGGCACACCTCCGGGTGTGCAAGGCTGCCCTGGCTGGGCAGCAGCGGGAAGAACTCCGCCACGACGGAATTGTGCTCCAGGCCCTCTTGGCCCCACTCCCAAGCATCCGAGCTCATGGGGCTCACTGGGCTCACTGGGCTGGAGCCGCATGCGGTGGGCGTCTGGTCCTCATGGAGCTTCTTCGTCAGGTCCGCGGTCTTCTGGGAGAGGGTGCCCACATAGCTGCGCATGGCGTCCTCCTCGCTGGCAGCCTCCAGGCTGAAGCTGATGCGGCGCACGCGCCCCGGCGGCGAGCTCTGCGCACGGGCCCTGCTGGAACTGCCCGCCATGTCCTATACTGAACTCGGAACCCTAGCAAAAGTCAAAATCTTTAGCTGCTTCTTAGGAATGAACGTACCCAAAAGTTAAAAACCATTTTCAACTATCCCTAAGAGTCCTCGAACTCCTCCTTCACGTCGATGAAGGTATTTCGGTACTCAAGCTCCATGGCCATGGCGAGGACAGACAGCTCCGGCCACCTTTGGTAGCAAAAATGCAAAAGAGCAAACTGAAACACTTGAACCAAAAGGGTTTAGGTGTAGGGCTTCGGGTTTCGGGTTTAGGGTAGGGAGCAAGATACCCCAGGGAATGGCACATCGGGTAACCACTCCCTGCACTAGGGTTTTAGGGTTTAGGGTTTCGTGGGGGGGGGCCAAGCAAGCAGCCATGCTCAGTGGAACAGCCAAGAAAAGTGAAAGCAGTGTCGAATTCCCGGCAACTAACTCGGTCATAGAGTTTCACTGGAGGGAAAAGGTTCTAGTCGGAATCCAAAAATGATTGTTGGGTTGATAGTTTCGAAACCCTAAACCCTAAACCCTAAACAGGCACCTAGCAGGAGGGGGCAACCTCCAATAGTAATCAGTTGTCGATCATGGGCCAGTGTCCAGCTCCATGGGACTAGAAATGCCTTGAGGGCCAAAGGAACCCTAAAATTGGGGCCATATTCTACCCTGTGCTACTAGAATCCCTACAAAGGAAAAAGGGACCCTCAACCTTTTTGGGTTCATCTAGCCCCCAAGGTAGTTTCCATATTCCTACTACTATGGGAAGAATGAACCCGAACCAGAACTGGCATCCTCATGCTCTGAAGACCTTCGAGGCCCTAAACCCGAAAATTCTACACCCATAAGCCCTAAACCCTAAGCCCTAAGACCCTCGCTGTGTGACCCAGAGATGGCAACAACAAACGAACTCATCCCCATCTCGGAGGCCTGTAGGAGAGCGTCCGGACTTTGACCACCATCTGGGCCTCTTCGGACAGGCACCCGAAAACTTTGAAACCCTAAACCCTAAATCCTAAACCCCAAACACTAAACCCTAACCCTAAACCCTACACCTGAATATCTGCCCTTAAGGACCCAGGACCTGCTGCAACTCGGATTTAGGGCTTACAGGGTTTGTTGGGGGCTTCTGGGGCCTTAGCGTTTATGTAAGATTTTTTCCGGTTGATCCCTTACTGGATTTTCAGAGTGCAGATAGCGGTTTAGGGCTCAGGGCCTAGGGCTTAGGTTTAGGGTTTCAGGGTGTAGGGTAGGGTTCGGGGTTCAGGTTACCTGCAAAGCACGGGGCTTTGGGCCGGTTTAGGGTTTAGGGTTTAGGGTTTAGGGTCTAGGGCATGAGGAGACCATGTCAGCCCGAACTTGGCACCTTCTGTCGCCCCCACAAAACGCTGCAAGGGGACTGGGCTTCGCAAGGCTCGCACGCAGGCTTGGCAGCCCAGTTACCATATTGTAATAATTAGTAGTAATAATGATAACAATATAACCAGAATAACAAAAATAATTATAGCATAAAAAAGATAATGATAGAGTCAACCAAAAAAAACTAAACCCTAAACCCTAAACCCTACACCCTAAACCCTAAACCCTAAACCACAAACCCTAAACCCTAAAACCCCGTTAGTTTGCAAGGATCGGGCCTCCGAGGCTTTTTCCGCTGCGTGGACTTCCACCAAGTCCGAGGGCCTCCGGCAATTTTTGGCTGGGGGGATTCATGGGGTCTAGGGGTTAGGGTGTATAAGTTTAGGGTTTAGGGTTTATAGGTTTAGGGTTTAGGGTTTAGGGTTCTAGGGTTTTAGGGTTTTAGGGTTTATAGGGTTTAGAGGGTTTAGGGTTTATAAGTTTAGACAGAGCTTCGTCAGCGTGATTTTGAGGGGGGCGGTGGGACGCTGTCAGAGACAGGTGCTCCCTTAGCGCAACGCTATGCAAGTAGTGTCGACCCTAAACCCTAAACCCTAAACCCTAAACCCTAAACCCTAAACCCTAAACCCCAACTACTGAACCCTAAGCCCTAGACCGTAACCCTAAGCCCGATAATAAAACCCTAAACACTGACAACCCTAATAATCCCTGTAAACACCTAAACCCTCAACCTGACCGAAGGTCAGCAACTAGACCCTAGCTGCCAAACCCACGGCCGTGCCATGAACTCTACGAAAACTCTTCAAACCCTATGAACCCCATAAACTGTAACTCTATAAACCCTGTAAGCACTACAAAACCTATAGACCCTATGAATCCCACAAAAACTCTACAAACCCTATGAAGCCCTCCAAAAACTCTTCAAACCCAATGAACCCTACAAAAAAAATCTACAAACCCTTTGAAGCCGACAAAAACCCGATAAACCCGACGAACCCGACAAAAACCCCATTTCAAAAAAACAGGATAAACGCCAAAAGAACCCTATGAACCCTACAAAAACCCTACAAGAACCCCACAAAAACCCTACAAAAACCCTACAAGAACCCCACAAAAACCCCTACGAGAACCCCACAAGAACCCTATAAACCCTACAAAAACCCTACAAGAACCCTACAAGAACCTCTCTCTAGAAAAAAAAAACAGCTGCCGGCCTGCCGAGGCTCGCCGTGGCACGAAACCTTACTGGCTTTTAGGGGTTCCTAGGGTTTTATAGGGTTTCATAGGGTGTTATAAGGTTTTATAGGGTTTTATAGGGTTTATAGGGATTATAGGGTTTATAGGGTTTATAGGGTTTATAGGGCTTTATGGGTGTATGGGTAAAACCTTATTGGTTTTTAGGGTTTCATAGGGTCCGCCGACCCTGGCGGCGTGTTGGATGGGTTTTTGGAGGTGAAAACCTCCCTCTTGCCCTCCTTACCCCCCCAACGGGGGCCCCCTCCCCCCCTACCTCCCCCCCCTACCTCCCCCCCCTACCTCCCCCCCCGACCTCCCCCCCCTACCTCCCCCCCACCCCCCACCCCCCGCCCCCCCCCTACACACCCCCCCCCCCCTTGGGGTTTATAGGGTTTACAGGTAAAACCTTACTGGTTTTTTGGGGTTCCTCGGGTTTAGGGGGTTTGTATGGGATGTATAGGGTTCAGGGGTTGTTGGGGGGGGGGGGGGGTTAGGGGGGTTTTTAGGGAAGGTTTTACGGGAGCTAGGGGTTTCGGGGTTTGGGGTTTTGGATTCTAGGGGTGTATAGGGTGGAGGGTACAGAGTGAACATAGGTGCGCTCGATCTCGGATCCACAAGATGTCGCCTGTTTCTGGCTGAACTGTACACCCCTCAACCCTAAACCCTAACCCTAAACCCTAAATCCTAAAACCTAAACCCTAAACTAAACTAAGGACTACACCTTGTTCCCGCAAGTTGATGTCTCTCATGAGGACGCCTCCATCATTCCCGGGGCACCTATAGAATCTGCAAGCGGTTTAGGGTTTGGGGATTGGAAGGTTTAGGGTTTAGGGTTTAGGGTTTAGGGTTTAGGGTTTAGGGTTTAGGGTTTAGGGTTTAGGGTTTAGGGTTTAGGGTTTAGGGTTTAGGGTTTAGGGTTTAGGGTGTGGGGTTTAGGGTTCTGGGTTTAGTTCATGGCTTTGTAAGCTTTGCAGGGATTGTAGGGTTGGGGGTGTAGGGCACCTCGAGGACCTTTCCGGTTCTGAAAGAAGGCTGAGGGTTTAGGGTTTAGGGTTTAGGGTTGAGGGTTGAGGGTTGAGGGTTTAGGGTTGAGACTTGAAGCTGAACCGGGCGATGGGCCACCAGGGCAAGCAGTACCGCAAGCCCAGAGAGGTCACCGTCCTGGCGATGCATCAGGATGGCCCTTAGGGTTTAGGGTTTAGGGTTTAGGGTTTAGGGTTTAGGGTTTAGGGGTTTAGAAGTTTAGGGTTTAATATGTTCCTGAATATGATCCTCTTAAACCCAACAGGGGAAAATACCTTCAAACCCTGTGAAAAAATCCTGAATATGATCCTCTTAAACCCAATAAGGGAAAATATGAATGTCCAACGGCCTACCGAGTGCATTGAAAGAGCTCTGCTCATGCCAGTGCCAATGAACCAACTAACAAAGGCACAACTCCGGGGCCAGTTGATGAACATTGGTGTTTGGGTAGATGACCGTTGTATACAGTACTTGTTGCTTACTGGCCCAAAGCCCGAGGAAATAAAAGTTGAAACTTTCAGAATAAACTACCTTATAAGAAGCCCAAAAGTTGAAAAGTTGGGTTTTGAGCCAGTAAGGTTGTAACATGCATGGTACACTTACCACAATACGATGCTGGCAAATGCTCAAATTTGTAGACGCCTGTAGCAAGCCGCTATGTCTGTGGAAGCCCTCTGTATACCCTTGTCAAGACCATTGTGGAGGGTCTGCATCTGAGCAGAACCCTATGCTCCTTAGCTGAAGCGGCTTCGAAGATGATGGATGTGTTTCTTTGTGGGGGCGCAGCAGCTTGGCAATGGTGAACCACATGATCCCCCCCCCCCCCTCTAGACCAAACTCAACCCCACCCCCCCCAACGAAAACATCAAAAGCCCCGAGAATGAAAAAGGGGGTTAAGGGTTAAGGGTTTTTTCAGCATAATACTTTTTCTTGTTAGGAGATCCTATCACCAAAGGAAGGCATGGCAGGGGGGGGGGGGGGGGTGGTCTAGATACCCTGTGTAGTAAAGCTCGGTACACTCAAAAACTTGGCTGCACTCAGAAGGGTGGCTATAAATTACAATTTTCGCTGCCTTATTAAGAAACCCAATAAACCCAAAAAGGCTTTTCGCTGCCTTATTAAGAAACCCAATAAACCCAAAAAAGGCTACGGATCTGAAGTTACAATATCATATCATATTATATCATATCATATCATATTATATTGTATTATATTATATCATATTATATCATATTATATCATATCATATCATATCATATCATATTCTATTGTATTATATTATAACAGTAGAGCACCACAAAGAAAACTAACCACGCCGCGGGGAACTCGTTGCTGCACTGTGGCTCCATATACTCGGGACGGACCTTTGCAGGAGCTTCTTCAAGATACCAAGGTGGGAGAGGGTTTAGGGTTTAGGGTTTAGGGTTTAGGGTTTAGGGTTTAGGGTTTAGGGTTTAGGGTTTAGGGTTTAGGGAGAGCTTCGAGGTAAACGTTGAAGCCCTACAATGTCACTACATCCCAAACCCTAAACCCTAAACCCTAAACCCTAAACCCTAAACCCTAAACCCTAAACCCTAAACCCTAAACCCTAAACCCTAAACCCTAAACCCTAAACCCTAAACGTCCCTCAACGCTGCAACGCCAGTGGTGAAGATTCTCCTCATCATCACATCCCTAAGCCCTAAAAAACCCCCCAAACCCCAAAAGCCCCTAAAAGTCCCAAAAGAAGGCCACAGCCCTAAACCCTAAACCCTAAACCCTAACCCCTGAACCCTAAACCCTAAACCTTAAACCCTAAACCCTAAACCCTAAACCCCAAACCTCACTCAAAGGCTAAGCTCTGAGCGACGTAGAGGTCGGCCCAGCCATCTTCCTGAGGGAGGGAGCTGTTCGGTTTTAGGGTTTAGGGTTTAGGGTCTAGGGTTTGAGGTTTAGGGTTTAGGGTTTGAGGTTTAGGGTTTAGGGTTTGTTATTTCGGCTTCGGTGCGGCTTGGCTTGGCAAGGTGCAGGACGTTGTTTTCCTCTAGCGGTGTGTCTTGGGTGCAGCCCTAAACCCTAAACCCCAAACCCCAAACCCTAAACCGTTAACCCCTAAAACCCTAACTCCCCCCCGCCCACCCAAAGCAAAAAAAGAAAAGGAGAACATGCAACAAAAGAGGCAAACCTTCAACCCTAAACCTGACACATTCCTTTGGTTTTGAACCCGACACCAGAGCTTTGGGGCATGGGTCCCAAACGGTTCCGGGTGTTTTTTTGTATCGCCGAAGCCAGAATTCTAGGGCTTAGGTCTTAGGGCTCAGGGTGTTGGGTTTTGGGTCGTACTTGGAAGCAGATTTGACTTAGCAAGTAGGGTTCGCAAGGTGGGGATTAAAACAGGATTTTCCGCGGATGCTAAGCAGACTTCCCAAGTCAAGAGAGCTAAGTATGGGTGAAGAGAAGGTTTCTTGGTGGCCAGGATTCCTTAAGGGTTTGGGCCCCCGAAACTGCACGCAGACCCGAAAAAAGCCGAACCCCATCTCTGCCCTCAACGCCGCTGCCGTCCTCCGCAATCGCCGCCGCGACCTTCTCCTCGCTTGGAGAAAGTTGCGGGTGTAAACCCTAAACCCAAAACCCTAAACCCTAAACCCCTAAACCCTCTCAAAGTCAACGTAGCAGGTCAAGGGCTTGGAGTCGAGGGGTTAAAGGGCTCCAACTCCGACCCGAAGCCCCAAAACCAAGGTTTAGGGTTTAGGGTTTAGGGTTTAGGGTTTAGGGTTTAGGGTTTAGGGTTTAGGGTTTAGGGTTTAGGGTTTAGGGTTTAGGGTTTAGGGTTTAGGGTTTAGGCTTTTAGGGCTTTTAGGGTTTTAGGGCTTTAGGGTTGTAGGGCTTTTAGGGTTTTAGGGTTTAGGGTTTTAGGGCTTTTGGGTTTTAGGGCTTTTGGGTTTTTGCGCTGCCTTGTTGGGACGGTCGGGCAGGCGTCGCAGGTGTTCCTGCCCAAGGGTGGGCATGGGCGCAGGTTTGGGGCTTCAGGGCTTCGGGCTTAGGGTTTAGGGTTTGGGGTTTAGGATTTAGGGTTTAGGGATTTTTGAAGCACGTTCAGGAGGCCGAAGCACTCGAACCGTCCACGGCCTTGTTGACACCCCAATGCCGACGTAAGCCTCAACAACTTCAACCGCACAGCCCCCAAACCCGAGGCCCCAAGCCCCTAAGCCCCTAAGCTCCTAAGCCCCTGAGCCCCTAAGCCCCGAAGCTCCGAAGCCCCTAAGCCCTAAACCCTGAATCCTAAGCCCTGAACTCGGTTTTTGGCCAAAGCAGACAAGCCCTCAACACTTCTGCAGGCCGAAAACGATGCAAGCCCGAAACACTGCTGCCTCAAAACCATGCAAGCCCATAAACACTGCTAGCCCTGAACACTTGGCTCGTTGCGTGTCTCACCTCTTCTATGCTGAGAAACCAACTTACTGGCCCAAAGCCCAAGGAAATAAAAGTTGAAACTTTCAGAATAAACTACCTTATAAGAAGCCCAAAAGTTGAAAAGTTGGGTCTTGAGCCAGTAAGCCAAACTGTAACTGCAAGGCTCAACTTGAAACCCCAAAGCCAAGAGGTGTGACGCGAAACCCTGAGTTGAGGGTGTAGGTTTTAAGGGTTTAGGGTTTAGGGGTTTAGGGTTTAGGGTTTAGGGTTTAGGGGTTTAGGGTTTAGGGTTTCAGGGCGTATCTGCAGCTTCCATACAAGGCTAGGGTTTAGGGCTTTCGGGTTGGGGCTTAGGGCTTAGGGTCTCGAGGGTTTTCAGGAAGCTTCAAACCCTAAGCCGTATAAACCTAACTCCCTAACTCCTAAACTCCATGGCCGAGGCTTTCATTATTCTCCGTTTAGTTTACCCTGAAACCATCCTCCCCATGGAACCATATCAAATGCAGTGTGAACATAGATCTTCCCTTGGGCTTTCCAATCCATTATGAACAAACAGAACACACGTCATTCATTCCTAAGGAAATTAAAGCCTAAAGCCTAAACCCCTAAACCCTAAACCCCTAAACCCTAAACCCTAAACCCTTATCACTTTAGAAAGCTCGTGAGAGCCTCAACGGGCTCCACGGACAAGCCCCGCACGTCGGCATCCTGCGAGGGGGCTTCTGTTAGGGTCCCCCCCCCCCCCCCCCCCCGAGAAACCAAAAAAAAAAGAGGATCTTGGGTTCAGGGTTTATGGTTTTAGGGCTTAGGGTGCTGGTATGGGGGTATAGGGTTTGGGTTTCAGGGTCTGGGGATAGGCTCAAGGGTTTAGGGGTTCAGCATATAACTAAGGAAACTGCTCTTTGAGTCGTGGCTGGTTGAAATGATGCTCCCTGGCCACAAACACAAACTCAAACACAAACACAACCAGAAGCAGAAACAGAAACATAAACACACACACACACACACACACATCCAAAAAACAAAAACACAAGCAACCTATGATGCAACTCTACTATGGCTGAGGATATCAAACCCTCAGCCCTGGCCCAGACCCTAAACCCTAAAACCCTAACAACTCCAATCCCTAAACTCCTATTTGCTTACGAATCACCTCCCCCCAAAATAACATAAATTATATATATATATATATATATACATAATATATATATATATATGTATAATGAATATGAAATGTTTAATAATAAAAAGAAGAAGAAGAATAATTCATAATCATAATCTAAAGCTAATCCCTATATTGCCTTTGTACGGAAGAATATTTTGGGGTTCTTAAGCAAATAGTAGAAAAGGGAAGCGAAATTCAGGTTGAGCGTTGAGCTTGTTTCCCGTTTCGAGTCCCCCAGCGGCCTGCAAACGCTGTGCCAGCGTGTCGAAGTCGGCCGTGCCGATCTCAATATAATCCTTGCAGGCAACCCTCAACCCTAAACCCTAAGACCTAAACCCGAAACCCTAAACCTCTTCAGAGTCCTTGGAGAAGATCCCTTCCTAAATCCTATTAAAAAAGTTCGGAACTCCCGAAGATCCCTTGAGGGGCTACAAGCTCGGGGAACCCTGACTTGTAGGGTTTAATGTTTAAGAATTAGGGTTTAGGGTTTAGGTGGAGTTTAGGAATTAGGGTTTAGGGTTTAGGGCTTGTAGGGTTAGGATTTAGACTTTAGAGTTTAGGGTGGGAGTATATAAAACCAAGGTTGAAGGTTAACTACCCAGCCCCCTAAGTACTAGTTCTTAGTCGAGTGGGTACATAATATGTTCCTATATATTACGTAGGGTTTATATTTCTTCTACCCCCAGAGGGACACCCCATGTATACACTCACCAATATCATAAAAAGGAACCTTAGATACACTCACCAAAAACAGAAATATTAACCCTGCTCCCTTTGACTTTGAAGGATTAGATACGGCGCTGAATTCCTGATAGTTCCTTCCGAAGAACCCCGAGGTGAACAAACAGACCCCTGGATTTCGGGAGACCCAGAAATGGAACCCTAAACCCTAAACCCTAAACCCTAAACCCTAAACCCTAAACCCTAAACCCTAAACCCTAAACCCTAAACCCTAAACCCTAAACCCTAAACTAAAGTCTAATTCTGCCGTTCCCGAAGTTGCGTTCAAGGACCTCAAGGATGATAGAGGGTGCCCTTCCGGTTTAGGGTTTAGGGTTTAGGGTTTAGGGTTTAGGGTTTAGGGTTTAGGGTTTAGGGTTTAGGGTTAACAAAAAAACAAACTACTTTTAGGAACCTGCCAAGAACCCTACGGCAAAGCTTTACGTGAGTTTAGGGTTTGGGGTTTAGGATGCAGAACCACAGAAACCCTAAACCTTGAACCCTAAACGCTAAACCCTAAACCCTAAACCCTAAACCTTAAGCCCTAAACCCTAAGCCCTAAACCCTAAACCCTAAGCCCTAAACCCTAAACCCTAAACCACAAGCACAGCCAGCCCTGAGTGCCCGTCGAAGGCTTCCCCGCAGACTTGAAGCGCCGCGAGCGGGAGCAACCTCGCTGGACTACTTTCCGGGTTTAGGGTTTAGGGTTTAGGGTTTAGGGGTTCTTAGTAGGGAACGAGGGAATGAGGGCCCTATATATACCCTTCAAGCGATTCTATAGGGCCCTCATTCCCTCATTCCCTGCTAAGAACCAGCCGGATTTACGTTGCTACTTCGTGGTTCTTAGTAAGGAGCTAGGCGCCCGACATCAGCTCGCCCCTCCACAAATAAAAGGGGTTCAGGATTCTTGTCACCCTAAACCCTAAACCCTAAACCCTAAACCCTAAACCCTAAACCTTAAACCCTGAACCCTGAACCCTGAACCTAAACCCCATTCGAGAAGGTGAGAAACAGCCTTTCGGAGGGCTTTTGGGGGCCCGAAGGCTCCAAGACTCAAGGGTGTCATCCTTGCAGGGTTTGCCCTAAACCCTAGCCCTAAACCCTAAACCCTAAACCCTAAACCCTAAACCCTAAACCCTAAACCTCTGGGGTTCACAGGGCTATCAGCCTAGTAGGGCTATATGCTTTGTGAGAAATTGTAGGGCCCAGGGGTTTGGGACTTGGGGTTGAGAGCTTCAGAGTTTAGGGCAAGCCAAGCCTTCTCTGGCTAGCTACCATGACAGAGAACTGTTCATTGTTCTAGCGCACCTTGATTATACATTCTAAGGCAAGCTTAGGAGCTTGTAAGGTTTAGGGTTTAGGGCTTTATGCGGCGCGAATGTCCTACAGTAAAGGGTTGAGGGCACGATAGGTTTGCGCAAACAAGGCCGCGACAAGGGCAGAGAATGGACCCGTGACAAGCGCCGAGAATGCCCTTTGACAGTTCGAGGATGGCCCTTAGACCCATCTGAGAAGATATTCCCGGTTTAGGGTTTAGGGTTTAGGGTTTAGGGCTATGATCCTCTTAAACCCAAAAGGGGAAAAACCTCCCAATGGCCTACCTAGAGTTAAGAGAGATCACGAAGGTTTGAGGGTTTAGGATACTGTGCCGTTTCTGTGAGTGAAAACAGGTAGGTAGGTGCACTGCGCCCCAAACCCTAGAGTGGAGGCTGTTGTGAGATTCGAAGTCTGGGATTGAGAAACTAAAAAGGTCTTTAGGGTTTAGGGTTCCCTAAGTCACCGAAGCAAGGAGAGTAATTAACCCCACCATGTCCACTGCCTTTGCAAGGCCGTCTCGAAACTGGGCGGCGTGCCCGGCGGCTGGGGTTCGGGGTTTGGAAGGGCCTCCCCACACATAAACGTGACCACAAGAAAGGGCCAACAAGCTGAATTCAGGACCATCGTCACAGGACTGAATTCGGGTTGCTTGGGAAAGCAGCACTTCCCCCCCCCCCCCCCAAACACAATCTTTCTTAGAGCTGAAGCTGAATTTTGCTTTCATGGTCGAATAACACCTTAAACTTAAGCCTATCCCTCCTAAACATTTCCTCAGCTCCGCACGCCTTTCGCATTGCCCATCAAGCGCGCCGGCATGTCGCGAGGACGGGGGACGGGCTTTGTTGTGGCTACATTTGGCACTGTAAACTCTAGGAAAATGGGAAAATGGGAATAGGGTTTAGTTCGGGTTTCGGGTGTGGGAGCCTAGCGTTCAAGGCCTTTCGAGGAGTTCCGATGATTTTGGCGGTAGAGAGGGGGACTGCCCTGAACCCTAAACCCTAAACCTTAAGAGGTACTGGCCACCTAGCTTCTTTGATTCATGATGAAGCCTACTATAGCAGCCCTAAACCTTATAAGACTCAATACAGCGGCCACAAACGGCTCAAGGCTGCGACAAAAACGGGGGTGGGGGGTGTTGTGGCTGAGGCTCAAGTGAGTTTCAGGGCCAAGAGGCCTATAATAGGGGCATGTCGGTTTCAGCCAGGATTTCGATTTCTTGGAGTTTTGCGGGGGGGATGTCAGAAAAGAAGGCGTTCTGAAGTTCTGGAGGGCGGGGGAGTCAACCGTGAGGCCTGTGCAGGAATCCCGCAAGTCCGCGCCATCGGCCCCGGCACGTAAGCCCTCAAGACTCGATAATGCCCTACACGGGCCGATGCTGGGATCTTACAGGGTAAGGATGCGTCACTGCATGTCCACCAAAAACGCTTAAACCCAACCGTGTCCCTAAACCATGCATGAACCCTAAACCCTAAACCCTAAACCCTAAACCCTAAACCCTAAACCCTAAACCCTAAACCCTAAACCCTAAACCCTATTCAAAAACGGTGAAGCTCGAAAGAGGCGCGCAGATAAGTGCGAACGAGCAGAAGCTTGGAGGTTCATAGTACTTAGTAACCAATTAGAACTGAAGATATAACCCACTTATGAGCCCCCTTTTAAGTGCCCTTATACCTGTAGACATAACCCACTTATGAGCCCCTTAAGTGCCCTAACATGGTTGTAAGCACAGTTAAAAGTACAGTTATAAGTGGTTAACAAGCACCATCAAGAGGACAAAAATGAGATAAGTTTAGGGCTTAGGGTTTAGGAGCGCTAGCCCTAAACCCTAAAACGCAGGGCTCCCTGTTCAACGAGCAGTCTCCCAAACCCAATCCATGAACGCTTTCCCCCCGACTACAGAGAACACCCTAAACCCTGAGTTTAGTGTATACGGTGTTCTAAACTCCCCCCCCCCCCCCCCAAAAAAAAAAAAAGACCTAAACCCTAAACCCTAAACCCTAAACCCTAAACCCTAAACCCTAAACTCTAAACCCTAAACCCCAAATCCTGAGTCTCCTCATTTCTCCAGCCACTGCTAGGGAGGCTTCTTCTCGAGTTTGGCCCAGGCGCGCAGCGTGCCCCGATCAGGGCCCGATGCCCCTGAAAGCTGCAGGTTGTTGCTTGCTAAACCATAAACCCTAAACCCTAAACCCTAAACCCTAAAAACTCTTTAAAAAAAACACTAAAAAAGCTAAAAACCCTAAAAACCCTAAAAACCCTAAAAACCCTAAAAACCCTAAAAACCCTTAAGTCTCTAAACCTTTTGCGCTTAGGGTTTCTGAACGTATGCTGCTTTCTCCGTGGCTTAGGGTTGCAGGCTTCTGGGGCCTGAGGCTGTTGAACAAGAGTTTAGGCATTGATGTATTTCCGGTGGGGGGGGGGGGGGGGGGGGGGGAATTGATGAACCCTAATTACTAATTTAGCCCTAATTGTCTTGCTCAGGGCTCGTAGCGAGTTTTGCGTACTGGTCTGGACCGGTGCCCTACTCGCAGGATTAACCCAATTATAACGGTACTGATAGCTCAATTATAGCCCTGTTAGGGCACTTAAGGGGCTTATAAGTGGGCCATAAGTACAGTCAGAATTGGTTAAGAAAAGCCGTGAACCTCCAAGGTGGTCACTGTACGGTCCAAGGTTTAGGGAGACGTAGAAGGCATCCATGCCGATGGCTATACCCTAAGGTTCGAGAGTTAAAAGAAAAACATATTTAAAGGGCTCTTCATTAAGTATCCAAAATGCCCAGAAAACCCTCCCCCTAAATGTTCAACCCTTCTGGAGATTTCAGTGAGCTCGTAAGTCCAGATGGTCAAGTGGGAAGTGGTGACCCATGTTAGGGAACCAACCCTAAACCCTAAACCCTAAACCCTAAACCCCAAACCCTAAACCCTAAACCCTAAACCCCAAACCCTAAACCCTAAACCCTAAAACCCCACCCTACCCGCACTGGGGGCCAACATCTCGCACCTTTAGGACTTCCGGACTTCCAACACCACGGCCCGAATCCCCAACAGCCCACCGAAGGACCAATAACGTATGCCGCAGGTTTAGGTTTTAGGGTTTAGGGTTTAGGGTTTTAGGGCTTAGGGTTTAAGGGTTAGGCCTTAGGGTTTGTATATTGCTCTTCTTCTTGCTGAGTGTGTTATTTCTGGTTCTTAATAAATATATTGGCGAGTGCATATACTGTGTCCTTTCTGTGGGGCCACCTGCCATGAATTCATACAGGGTTTGTATAGTGACTTCGATTAAGGGCAGGGCCATTCTTTTGAGAAATATCACACGCGTATATGGGCCAAAAGGGAATCATCTTGGCAAGGCTCCTGTGATTTTCCCAATTGAGGATGAGCTTTCTGGGTTCGCCCTTCAGCCCTCAAGCCTAAAGCCTAAACCCTCTGAAACCAGTTGCCAACCAAAGGAGGTTCTTCAGGGATGTAAAAAAGGGGCCTTAATCATTCGAATGGGTTCCAGCATCTATGTATTTAATTGTTTTCGTTGTTTATGGTTCTTCTTTTTTTCGGGGGAGGGGGGGGGGGGGCATACATCAACCCTAAACCCTAAACCCCAAACCCCAAACCCTAAACCCTAAACATCCTAAACCCCCGTATAAGGACCCTATGAGGGGATATTCGTATATAATTATTCCCAGCTCCTATATTACTCATCTCAGGCCCGGTCCGGAGCGATCCCAACCTGAACGCTGGGTTTAGGGTTTAGGGCTTAGGGCTTAGGGTTTAGGGTTTAGGGTTGGGGTAGGGTTTCAGGGTTCAGGGTTCAGGGTTCAGGGTTTAGGGTTTAGGGTTCCAGCATCACCCTGAGAACGTTGCGGCATGTGCGCAGTGGACGAATTCAGGCAATCAGCAACTCAACATCTCAAACAGTTTTGGGGGGGGGGGGGGGGGGGGGAGGGGGGGGGGGGAGGGGGGGGGGGGGAGGGGGGGGGGGGGAGGGGGGGGGGGGGAGGGGGGGGGGGGGGGGAGGGGGGGGGGGGAGGGGGGGGGGGGGAGGGGGGGGGGGGGAGGGGGGGGGGGGGGGAGGGGGGGGGGGGGGGGGAGGGGGGGGGGGAGGGGGGGGGGGCATGCGTTGAAAGCTTGAGAATATTTCGTCAAAGGATGGCGGCAAACCTTCGACCTTGAACCTGAATACTGCGAATGGCCACCCTCAGAGAGTTTCCACTAAGTACGAGGTCGTGGGCCTGCTAGAGTTTTGAGGTTAAAACTGGTGCCAACCAGACCCTGACATGATGACATCCCTAATCAACATAGGGGTTAGGGTTTCGTGTTTCGCCCTCTTCTCCTGCCTGGGCCATAACACCTCACAACCTACAGCCCACCGAAGGATTACCGAAACGTAGTAAAATAAAGGCATTCCTCACCTAAGAATAAACCTGATAGGAGCAATGAACCCGAATGCAGATACGTGTTACGTACACGTTGAACAAGAGAGATGCGGTGCACGACATGAAGTCCGAAATGAAGTGTCATATCCTTCTCCATCTCTCTCTCTTACTATGTCACTCTCTCGCTTTCATCTCTATCTCTCTCTCTCTTCTCTCTGTTCTCTCTTTTCTCTTCTCTTCTCTCCTCTCCTCTCCTCTCCTCTTATCTTATCTTCTCTTCTCTTCTCTTCTCTTCTCTTCTCTGCTCTTCTCTCTTCTCTCCTCTCTCCTTTATCTTTCTCTGCTATATTTTGTTCTTTTCCCTTTGATCTGTTCTGCTTTTCTCTTTTCTTCTGTATCGTTTCTCCTTTTCCTTTTCTCTTCTCTCTCTCCTCTCTGTCTCTTCTCTCTTCCTCTCTCTTCCTCTCTCTCCCTCTCTCTTTTCTCTCTCTGTCTCTTCTCTCTCTCTCATCTTGCTCTCTGTCTTTTCATATCTCTGTCTCATATCTCTCCCTGAACTCTTTCTCATCTCTCTCTCTTTTGTTTCTTATCTCTTTCTCATCTCTCTCTCTCTCTCTCTCTTTGCTTTCTTATATCTATCTTAGCTCTCTCTCTCTCTCTGTCATCTCTCTTTCTCTTACCCGCTCTCTCTTCTCGCCCTCGTCTTTCTCGCACCTCTCTCTCATCTGCATCTCTTTCCTCTCTCACCTTTCTCTTCTCTTCTCTTCTCTCTCTCTCTCTCTCTTATCTCTTGCCTCTCTTTGAACATACTGCTGCCTAGCTCGGGGCCTTGCTACTTGGCTGCACTCAGAATGGTGGCTATAAATTAAAATTTTAGCTGCCTTATTAAGAAACCCAATAAACCCAAAAAGGCTAAGGATCTAAGGTTACAGTAAAGCACCACAAAGATTGCGGCTTTCTTCAGCCATTCGCGTAAGCGCTAGGAGGGTCCATTAAATCCTTAGAGCAGACCTCAACAAGGGTTGCGGGCTTCGGGTTGCAGGGCTCCTCCCGAAAACCTGGGAACCCTTTAATAAACCCTAAACCCTAAACCTACAAAACCTAAACCCTAAACCCTGGGCAGTCCTGGCGTCTTCTCGCCGCGATCCAGGTGACGGCTGGGCCAGGTCAGCGGCCGGTACTCGCGTTGAAACCGAAACCCTAAAACCATAAGACCCCTACAACCCTAACACCCTACAACCTCTACAACCATAAACCCTAAACCCTAAACTCTAAACCCCAAACCCCAAACCCTAGACCCCTACAACCCCAAACCCTATACAACCCAAGGGCTCATACATCAAAACCCTTTAAAGGAGGTAAGGGGCCATTTCCAGGGCCCATGAAACTACCCTCAGATGTCTAGATCCAAGTGTAACCTAGTAATAAAAACGGGTGCCCTTTTTGGTTTAAAGGGCTTATACGGGACCCTAAACCATAAAAAAAAAGGGGAAATAAGGGCCTACTCTGGGTCCTAGAACCCCTAGACCTGATGTTGGGTGGGGAAGGTTTTAACCTGTGACAAAACCGAACTTTGCCCTAAACCCGTATACGTAACCCTAACAAAGCCGGCAATCCCTACACCCTTGCAAGTCATAGCCGTAAAGGCCCTAATAGCCCTAAACCCTAAACGCCTGAACAGCCCTACGCAGCCGTAAGGCCCTAAAACCCAGCCCTAACCCTAAAAGCGCGCCTTAACGCCCTAAACCCTAAGCCCCTAAACCCTACACGCCTAGACAGCCTTGCGTACCCTTAAGGCCCTATAACCCAAACCCTAAGACTGAGCCTTGAACACCTAAACCCCGAAACCGGGTTTAGGGTTTACGGTTTAGGGTTTAGGGTGTAATAGCCTTCAAGCCCTCTACCCTAAACCCTTGACTGCCCTACAAAAGCCCCAGACCCAACAATGTGAAATTTATTTAAAAACTTCCACAGTGCAGTAAAACGCCTGAAACCATAAAACCCTAAAACCCCAAAACCCTACGAACCCTGACATCCTAAACCCCTAAAAGCCCTAAAAAGCAAATGACTGAGCCGAGGCACAAAGCCCTGGTCCTGCTTGATGTAATACTCCCGGACTTTGCGGAACCTCCGCATCCGGGATTAAGAGTTTAGGGGTTAGGGTTTAGGGTTTAGGGTGTAAGGACTGTCGCTGTAGCTGTCATTGCTTCAGAGCCTGAGCGGGTAGTGTTCAGGGCTCAGCGTTCAGGGCTCAGGATTCAGGATTCTAGTCCCTAAGCCCTAAACCCTGAACCCGAACCCTAAACCCAAAAGCCCGGAAGCCTGAATTTGAAATCAGCCAGTGGAACATGGCCACCAACCCCTTTAGAGTTTGGGGTTGGGCTTCGGAGTCGCAATGAACAAGCAGGATCCGATGATTGTTCTGTTTTTTTTTTTTTTTTTTTTACGGTGGCTGGTTTCAGGGCTTGGCTAGACCCAAGGGCAACCAAGGAATAGACAGGGTGCCCTTTTTATGGCTTAAAGTGGCTTGTCACGGACCCGAAACACGGGCCCAGAGGGGCTTAGAGTTGCCCCGGGGCGAAAGGGCAATCTTGTTTTCGGGGTAGGGTTTCGCGCTAATTAGGGTGGTTTTGAAGCGCTCTGAGCCCTAAACCTTAAACCTTAAACCTTAAACCCTAAACCCTAAACCCTAAACCCTAAACCCTACACCCTACGGCGGTCGAGCTTAGGGCTTCTGGCTGTTAGGGCCTCCCACGTGACCCGAGCGCGTGCACCGAAGGATTCTCGGGTGTAGAGCTTAGGGTTTATAGGGCTTACAGGGTTTAGGGTTTAGGGTTCAGGGTTCAGGGTTTAGGGTTTGGGGATTAGGGGTTAGGGCTTAGGGTTTAGGGCTATGGGGTCAAGGGTTCCAAGTACGGTTTAGGGTTTAGGGTTTAGGTGCGGGGTTCAGGGGTTTTGGTGTTACAGGGTTGGTGGGTTCTAGGCTATAGGGGTTTAGGGGTATAGGGTTATGAGGTTATAGGGTTTGTGGGCTACAGGGTAAGGACAACCTGCCCTCAAAAAGGGTTGTAGGATAAATAATGTTTGGATAAGGACACCCAGCCCTCTCAACAAAAGGGAAGGGGAACTGAAGATTTGGTGCGGTTTAGGGTTTAGGGTTTAGGGTGTTTAGGGTTTAGGGTTTTAGAGTACACCCACAGTTCCTCAACCGGAAAACCAAAACTACATGGGAAAGTAGACCTCTCCGTGGGTTTAGGGTTTAGGGTTTAAGGATACGGCAATCGCTTTTACAGGGTTGCAGAGTCGTAGCCTGATAAGTTTGTCGTCCGTGGCGAAAGGGGCTTGTTGAAGGGTCTGTTTGTTTGGAGGGGGGGAGTTATAGGGAGTGCTAGAAACAAATCTCAATGGCAGGATATAACGAGACCCTGTTGTCATGGCCGCAACACAATCCTGACAGCTGCACAGGTATCAAACAAGACGATCTGAGCCTAAACCTTGAACCCTGCACTTACTGTTAGTTCGCAGGGAATGAGGGAATTAGGGGTTTACATATACCTTTTAAGGAATCATATAGGGTACCTCATTCCCCCATTCCTTTCTAACCAACAGTACGTGAACCGTAAGCCTTGTGTCATCCTCACGCAGATTCCAGAAGGCGGGTCCTTCCTACGACCTACAGGGTTTAGGGTTTAGGGTTTAGGGTTTAGGGTTTAGGGTTTAGGGTGTAGGCTCTAGGGTACCCTCAACCCTAAGGCCCCAAACGGCCTCCACCCTAAGAGGCAATAACGACTTAACCCCGCAAGGGAACTTGACCATCTGAGGCCACTGTGGCTCAATAGAGCCGACGATGACCCCGTTGAAACCCCCCTTAAACACCCTAAACCCTAAACCCTCAAAGCCCTGAAATCTCTGAAAGCCCTTAGAGCCGTAAACACCTCGTGCCAACTTTGGCAGAGATGAGAAAACACACAATTTCAAGCCCCCTAATCCCAAAACCCTACACCCCCCAAACACTAAGTAGAATTCCCGCAGGCTGCCCCACTGCCTGTTGTTCCACTTCCGGAGGGGCTTCTTCATGTCACTGCGCCCTCTCCCTGACATTTGGATTCTGGGTTTAGAGTCAACCTGATGCCTTCCTTTGGGTTTAGGGTTTAGGGTTTAGGGTTTAGGGTTTAGGGTTTAGGGTTTAGGGTTTAGGGTTTAGGGTTTAGGGTTTAGGGTTTAGGGTTTATGGTTAGGGTTTAGGGTTTAGGGTTTAGGGTTTAGGGTTTAGGGTTTAGGGTTTAGGGTTTAGGGTTTAGGGTTTAGGGTTTAGGGTTTAGGGTTTAGGGTTTAGGGTTTAGGGTTTAGGGTTTAGGTAGAACCCACAAAGCTGCAGGTACGTAGTGGCGCAACCTACATAAACCGAAACCCTAAATCCCCAACCCCACGCCCTAAACCCTAACGACCTCGCCAACCAGTATGATATACTTTGGGGACCCAGGAAGGGCGTGATCATGCTAGCTTGGCCCTCTGGTGAAGCCCACCCCTCAAGATGAGCCCCCCCCAACCCCCCCAACCCCTCCCCCCCCAACCCACCCCCCCCCAACCCCCCCCAAACCCCCCCCAACCCCCCCAAACCCCCACCCCCACCCCCCCCCACAACCCACCCCCAACCCCCCCCAACCCCCCCCAACCCCCCCCAACCCCCCACAACCCCCCCTAACCCCCCCAACCCCCCCCCCAACCCCCCCCCCCCCCCCAAACACATCCCAAGAGCGTCTCAAGTTCCGGGTTTAGGGCATATGGGGCCTGGGTCCTTGCTTTAGAGAATCCTAGTATTTCGGGATCTGTAGTATAGGGTTTTAGGGGTCCCTTGTTTTCGTAAACCCCCCAACAAAGGTTTTGGAATTCTTGGGGGGGTGGCGTGTTCGGGCTAACCCTAAACCCTAAAACCCAGGAGGCATTCGTTTTTTCTTTAGCCCTAAACCCTAAACCCTAAACCCTAAACCCTAAACCCGAAACCCTAAACCCTAAACCCTAAACCCTAAACCCGAAACCCTAAACCCTAAACCCTGTGGTTTTGAGGCCCAGTGGGCTCTTCGGTGGAGAACTACAAGCCCCAGCGCTTGAATGAGACTCTTCCTAGGGTAGTTACAGATCATGGCACCAATATATAATACAAAAACAAATAAACAAGCAAATAAACAACAATTGAATAACTAGATACGTATATATGTATACATATATATATATATATATGTACACACATATATATATATATATATATAACCCTAAACCTTAAACCCTAAAACCCCTAAACCTTAAACCCTAGACTCTAAACCCTCAACCCTAAACCCTCAACCCTAAACCGCCTAAACCCCGACAAACCAATCTCCTTGAGGTCTGGAAGTAGACCTCGAACATCGCAACCATGATCCCCAAACCCGACAAACCCTATTATAAACCCCAAACCCCAAACCCCAAACCCCAAACCCCAAACCCCGTCAAAAGGCCGCCCCCCCCCCCCCCCCCACCCATTCTCGTCCAGTTTTTGGGGGAATTATAGACCCTAAACCCCCCTAAACCTAAACCCGAAACCCAAACCCTAAAACGCGGGGGCAACGCGGGGGCCAGGGGGGGGGGGGGGGGAGCGAGATGGTGTCCTTGAAGCATCAGATGGCCAAACTTCTGACTTCCCAGACTTTGACAGCTCCTGCGCGACTGCAAGTTAACAGGGTTTAGGGTTTAGGGTTTAGGGTCCAAAGGGTTTATAGGGGGTTTGGGTTTAGGGTCCGAAGGGCTTAACTATAGCGTTTAGGGTAAAGAGGTAAAGTATAGGGTACAGTACCGGTATATAGGAGATAGGGTGGGGCACAGCGGGGTATAGTCAGGTATGCATCGTAGGGTAGAGCTAGCTAGCGGGTATACCTGAAGGCTCTCATGTAGTTCCTTTTTGGTTTAAATATAGGGGATCTTTAGGATACTACCCCTAAAGGTACTACATAGGAGAGTTTGGGTAGGGTTTAGGGTTAGGGCTGGGAAGGGTGGGGGCCGCGCAGATGCAAAGCGATTTGAAGATTGGACCGCAGAGCTACGGCTGCCGGCCCTGAATCCCGAACCCCAACGCCCTAAGCCCTAAGCCCTAAACCCTAAACCCCCAAGCCTAAACCCTAAATCCCAAACCCTAAGCCCTAAACCCGAAACCCTAAAACCTTAAACCCTAAAACCCTAAAACCTTAAAACCCAAACCGCAAACCCTAAACCATAAACCCTCCCACCTCTCCTCGTCCTCGACACAGTCGAAGGCACTCCGCCCATCGCGCTCGCGTGGCGAAGGGCCGCACTGTTGGCTTGGTATAAGGCTTGGAGGCCCCTTAAGCTGGGCTTTAGGGATACCAGTAGGGCTTAGGGTTTAGGGTTTAGGGTTCAGGGTTTGGGGCTTGAATGAGCTGAGTTTTGGGCCGGTTTGGGAGTCAGGGTTTTGCTTGGGGTTCAGGGTTAAACGTGTTTGGGGTTTGAGATGCTCTGAAGCTCCAAAGTCTAGAGTTCACCCGAGCCCTGCCCAAGGTATCCTTCGCACTTGGCTGCACTCAGGAGGGTGGCTATAAACTAATGACTGTGTTGTGATTTTGATTTTTGATTGTGATCGTGATTGTGATTGAGGGTGTGTGTGTGTGATTCTGTGATTGTGTGTGTGTGTGACTTTACCACAAACGGGAGGAGGACAGCTGGGGGGAATTTGGGCAAGTAGGGCCCGTGTTGATTGATTTGGGTTGGGGTGTGTAGGGTTTCCCTAAACCCCTAACCCCCTAAAGTTTACGGTTGAAGGTTCAGGGTTCTTTGTGTTCGGTATGGTTTGTGGGAAAGTTTTGTGTGGGTCAAGGCTTTTGAGCGTTCCGAAGTTCGGATTCCCACCCTAACCCCAAACACCCTCGAACCCCCTAAGCCCTAAACCCTAAACCCTAAACCCTAAACCCTAAAGACCCCCCCCCCCCCCCCCCCTTGACGTCCCAAACCCGAATCCGGACGTCTCCAAGAAGCCCCATATCCCGGAATAGGAGAAATATTTCCATCGTGCAAGGACCCAAAACCCTAAACCCAAAACCCAAAACCCTAAACCCTAAACCCTATCGAGGTCCCCCCCATCCGTTCCTTCCGGACGACTTTGGTTCGACCATTGAGCAGGGCAACGGACCGAACCGTTTCACCTTCGGGGAGCTTATCCCTGTGCTCCAGGTGCACGAGTAGGGTGTTTAGGGTTTAGAGTTTAGGGCTTAGGGCTTAGGGTTTAG
The DNA here is from genome assembly GCA_905221605.1 of Symbiodinium natans. Taxonomy (NCBI): domain Eukaryota; class Dinophyceae; order Suessiales; family Symbiodiniaceae; genus Symbiodinium; species Symbiodinium natans. The sequence goes on along the minus strand of CAJNDS010000580.1, from coordinate 895,856 downwards.
GATGTTTTGCCTACGTTGAGGTCGAAAGGCTGCAAAGAAGCCTACTCTGGGCGATTTGAAGCCTTCGGGTAGTTTCAGGCCAGAGGGGGGGGGCCTCCCAGTTTAGGGATCGCAGGGTTTATAGGGTTTGTAGGCTTGCAGGGTTTCGGGTTTTGATGAACAGGGTTTACAAAGTTTGTAGGGCTTATAGAATTTGTAGGGTTAATGATTAACGGTTTATGATGGGTAGGGTTCAGAAGGTTCATACGGCTAAGATTTCAACAGAGTTCACAGGGTTGGTAGGGTTGTTAGGGTCAACAGGCCTAATAGGGTTTACCGGGTTTTGCAGGGGTCTATGGGGTGATAGGGTATACAGGGGTATTAGGTGCTTTAGGCCTGAGGGTCTTGGAGCTGGTGTTGATAAGTTCCCGCACGCCGCTCTCGAATTCAGGGTGTTGGCCAATGCTCTGAGCCTTTTGAACGCTTGGGCGGTCTGTAGAAACCCTGAACCAAGCCCCGTAAGGCCACTCTGAACCCCTTAAAGACCTGAACCCTGTCACCCCCACAAAGCCGTATACCTGAATCCGAATAATTAGGGTTTAGGGTTTGCTAGGCTCTAAACCCTAAACCCTACCATCCCTACTGTCTGACCCTAAACCCTAAACCCCAAACCCTAAACCCCAAAGCCAAAACCTAAAGCCTAAACCCTAAGCCCTAAACCTAAACCCTAAACCTAAACCCTAGACCCTAAACCCTAAACCCTAAACCCAAAACCCTAAACCCTAAATCCTAAACCCTAAACCCAAAACCCTAAAACCAAAATCCTAGACCAAGGTGTCATTCTGCTTCAAGGGCGGCTTGCTCTGTTGGGGGGCGGGGGGGGGGGAGGAATTCAGGGCTTCGGGCCGTCCTCTTGCTGTTTAGGCTGTTTAGGGTTCAAAGGGCTTAGGCTTTAGGGGTTATGGTTAGGGTTTAGGGTTTAGGGTTTAGGGTTTAGGGTCTAGGGTTTAGGGATTAAAGTTTCAGTTGGAGGGGAAACTCGATGGGCTGAGGGCAGATATCCGCTGGCGACTGGGGGTCCACTCTCAGATCTTCAAGGCCGAGTTTAGGGGTTTAGGGGTTTGGGGTTTAGGGTTTGCGGCCTCCCAAATCGCTTAACCCTAAACCCTAAACCCTAAACCCTAACCCCTAAACCCTAATCCCTAAACCCCGTCTTCAAGGAACCTGGGCAAAAAAGGCCACCCCCTCTGTATGAGCTTCGAGCCCTGGGTTAACGGCCCTGGGCTCGTTGTGTTCCGATTCTCTCGCTGCATCTCTACGGGGCAGTTCGTGATGACGTGCCGACCCTACACGCGGAATCAGGCTTTAAGGCGTTCATGTAGCAAGGGTAGCAGGGGTCTGGGGTGTTCAGGGTGTAGGGTTCAGGGTGTTCTGAGGTTAAGGCTTCAGGGTTTCGAGGCTTCGGGTTTCAGGGCTTCAAGCTTAGGGCGTTTCGGTTTTGCGTGCCCCAGAAGGGCCACAAAAACAATATATGTATACACATGGCCACACATATGTGTATAAGTACAGAATGTATGTATGTATGTATGTATGTATGTATGTATGTATGTATGTATGCAGGCATGTACGTATACGTAGGAACGTATTTTTCATGTGTATATATATATATATATACAAATACACACCTTATCTGAAATTCAGCCCGTTTTTCAACCTCCAAAAGCGAAGCCCTAAACCCTAAACCCTACACCCAAAACCCTAACCCTTAGCCATGGATGCTTACTAGGTCAAGGCTGCCACTACATCAGGTTTGCAAGCAATGGGCCCGCATACTCTCAGCGTGCCGACCTTGACGAACCCCATAGTCCCCAACTCCTCAAACTCCCCAAAGCCTTAGGGTGTAGGGTTTTTAGGCTGTAGGGTTTAGGGTTTAGGGTTTCGGGCCCTACTTGCGCCCTTGAACCCTTTAAACCCCCTGATAACTTCCTAAGCCCCAAACCCTAAACCCTAAACCCTAAACCCTAAACCCTAAACCCTAAACCCTAAACCCTAAACCCGAAGCCCCACGCGCCCCAATCCGCGTGTCGTGCCGCCCTGGACTGCGCCCTTGGGCTTGACGCAATTCGAAGTTTTCTTCTCTGTGCTAGAGGACATCTACAGGTGGATAGCAACCGTTACCCCTAAACCCTAAACCCTAAGCCCTAAGCCCTAAGCCCTAAGCCCTAAGCCCTAAGCCCTAAACCCTAAACTCTCGCAATGAACTCAGGGTTTAGAGACCTCCGCGCTGAATAGGTTTTAGGGAACTAAGAGGCTTCGAGAACGAGAACTTTGGCGTTTTTAGGGAACTCGGAGGATTAGGGTTTACGGTTTGGGGGTTAGGGGTTTCAGGTTTAGGGACTCGGGGATTGGCGACTTTAGGAGGTTAGGGAACTCGAAGGTTTGGAGAATTCAGAAGGCGGGTTTTGGGGGCTTGAGGTGTCAAGGGTTTCGGGTGTTGGGGCTTAGGGTTTAGGGTCTAGCTAAACCCTAAACCCTGAACCATGAACCCTAAACCCTTGAGGGGCGTTTAGGGCTCAGCCTCTGCAGAAGCAACACCAGAGAACCTTCATAGAGCCTCAGACTCCTACACCCTAAACCCTAAAACCGAAACCTAACCCTAAACCTAAATCCCCAAAACACTAAATCCCTAAGCCCCTCAACCATAAACCCTATCTCCTCAACTTTAAACCCGAAAATGGTGAGCACCACTGCCCATATACATGGGTGCTCGAGCCTCTCGGACAGGCTTTGCCCTGGCGCGTGGCGAACCTGCGGGCCTGGGAGGGTCAAGCCTCCCAAGACAACCCGTACGGGGCCCCATTGACGACGCCTGTTGCTATGTAGCGTAGCAAAAATTGGGACCCGAAATCCCTCGCCATTGACGTGTTTTGCCTGGGCTGACGGGCACCCCCCCGCCTGGGGCCTGCCCTGCCCGTGGTGACCAGATTCCTGGACACGGGGTCCAGACCGCGCCTGAGAGGCGATGCATCTCGGGCGACAGGCAACAAAGAAGAGGATGACGACAATCTCCGCATCGAATGCAGACCCCCCCCCCAACCTTCCTAGGACCCTTCCCTGACCTCTGCAGACAGCCCCCCTTGCTAGAGGGTAGAACCCTAAACCCCAAAAGAGAACAGTTCGGGTGGGAGGTGGGGCTACTATTGGGTAGCTAAGCTATGCAAGAGCGCGCGATAGGGAGTGCGCCCCTACATCTAAAGAAAAGGCGCTCCCTGCGCGCGTGCACCCTAAACCCTAAACCCGAAACCCTAAACCCGAAAACCCGAAAATTCTACTTCCAAGAGCGCCAACAAGTGTGCGATGCATTCTGTTGATTCATCGCAAAATCACAGGAGCTTTTTGGGCCCCAAAATCCCTGTCCAAACTCTGTATATACACCGCGTACAGACCCTAACTATAGAAGCCTAATCCCTACATAAACCCCACAAACGGGCTTTGAACTCCCCCCAAACCCTGAACCCTAAACCCTAAACCCTAAACCCCACAAGCAAGCTTTAAACTCTTGCCTTTGAATTCCTGTACATGGAGGCTACGAGTCGACTGGTTCACAAAAACGCCGTGAGCCCGACACGACCTGCAGCTTCGCGTTTGTTTAGGGTTTAGGGTTTAGGGTTTAGGGTTTAGGGTTTAGGGTTTAGGGTTTAGGGTTTAGGGTTTAGGGTTTAGGGTTTAGGGTTTAGGGTTTAGGGTTTAGGGTTTAGGGTTTAGGGTTTAGGGTTTAGGGTTTAGGGTCGTTGAGGGTTTGTGGCTGAAGGTTTTTAGGGTTTGCCGGGTTTGGGGGTTCACTAAGACCTGCACACTCATGCCAGCTCTCAAATAACACCCCAAGCCTACGCGCTTAACCCTTGACATTTCGACGAAACAAGTTGGCGGAACTTGGTGTTGACTCTTATGTCTAACCTACTTCCCCATTGTAACACCTGCTTTAAACGCCTTGCAAGCCCCAATAAGGGCATCTGTCCTTTCAGGGGTTTCAAAGCATCCCAATCCAACATGGTTTTCAATTTTCTGTGCTCTACAAAGCGTAGATATGAACAGACAGGCACGTCTATGTGATCAATAAAGTCACTTGCAGTCCTAGTTGTGGCATGGTGAAAACCGAGGGTTCCTGCTGTCCAGCAATAATCCATACCAGGATGGGCTATTAGGCCTTAAAATCCCCATCATGAACCCTATAAAGGGCCTTTTAACAGACTATCGGGTATAATAGCCCATCCTGGTACAGCTTCATCTTTTAGCTTTTTGAGCTTTTTTTTCCGGTACTGCTGGAGAGGGAGGAGCAAGGCTGCACCGCTTTGGGGCGTAGATCCCACCATCGCCACGATGAGCCCGGCCGTGTTTTGGGCCTTCGTGAGAGGCGCCGTTGGCGGCTGCGTCAGGGGAACCCCGCCCAGAAACGCCGGCGAAGAGCGAAGAGCTTGGGGGAGGGGAGTGGGGTGGGGAGTGCCAGTGTAGTAAGAACCATATGAAAGCAAAGGATGCATGCCTTCCCCAACTTCTAAACAGCAAGATCTGTATTTTCGGGGATGGGGTTAACCAGATACTTTCCTCGTCATTGTAGAAGCCTTCCCGCATGAAAGAACCCTACAAAAGCTCCCTTGAAGCCCATGATGAGGCAAAATAAAAAAATAGCCCAGGCCCTGCCAAAAGCCTCGGAGATAAGCGAAGCGAACAAACCCTAATTGAACCCTAACTCATGAACCTAAATCCTGCTAAGCAGACAGCCCCTTCTAATGCCTGAAGCCTAACCCCCTCCCACCCCCCCACCCATAACAAAACATATTAATAACAATAGTACTCATAATGGTAATAACAAATAAGAATAACAAATATGTTGTTTATATTTTCTAATGCAGAAGCATCATTCGGAGACCTGACCGGTGGCCCTCTACACAGCGACTCCTCCATCGTCTTCCTAACACAAAGGAACTTCAAAAAAAAACGCCCTTTGGGATGTTCCCCTTTGTGCTAGCAGTCCTTACGACTGCTAGTAACAGGGGGAACATCCCAACCTAAAACCCAAAAGACCCAAAAACCCTAAAATAAACATCGGTGTTGGGTCTTCCTTGGAAAGGTGGTAACCCTAAACCCTACACCGTAAACCCTGAACCCTGAACCCTGAACCCTAAACCCTGTAAGGTGGTCGTCAGAGAGGGGGCCCTATGAAGGCTAGAGCCTAAACTCTACATGCCCTAAACACTGGCCTTTCTGAGGCAGGGTGTAGGGCTTAGGAGTTAAGCTCTACACCCTAAACCCTAAACCCTAAACCCTCAAGCCCCCTTTAGGATCAGCATCCGACACCTCCTTCACAGGCTCAGCGTCTTCGTGCTCAGCCCCGCCAAGAGGCTCATGTACGCCTGCGAAGTACACCCTGTAACCCTCAACCCCTAGACCGTAGGAATAACAAATGGTACCCTTGCTTGGTTTACAGGGGTTGATAAGGGAACAAAAAGGGGGGGTTTTTGGTTTAAAGGGGTTGGTAAGGGAACTAAAACAGGGAATAAGGGCCTACTCTTGGTCCTAGACCCTCATGGCTCAGCCCTAACATCGTGCACCCTCAAACCTACACCCTGCAACTGAAATCTTCCAAGAAAGCGTCGATCAAAAGCGGCTTTTGAGGGTGGGGAGGGCAAGGCAGCAATGTCCCAGTCATTCCCTACACCTTTTCGACTCGAAACCCTCAACCCTCGACCCTCCACAGCAAGGGTTTAGGGTTTAGGGTTTAGGGTTTCGGGTTTAGGGTTTCGGGTACCCCCTGAACGTAAACCTTTGGCAGGCAGAGGCGTCAGCCAGAGATTCGAATCTTTACCGTCCATGGTGGCCCCCAAAAAAACCGGAAAAGTTGGAGAGTTCAAGCTTGGGGTTTCGGGTTTTAGGATTTCTAAGGCTTGAGGTCTAATTTAGCGGCGCCTATATGGTAGGATTCTGAGGCGCTCTTGACTCTAAGGTTTTGAGGGCAGAAAAAAAACTTCGGGTTCCCCAAGATTTTGTTGGGTACAGGGTAGAGTTCAGGGTTTAGGGCTTAGGGTTTAGGGTTTGGGGTTTAGGGTTTAGGGTACAAGGTAGAGTTCAGGTTTAGGCCGTGAGCCCTGAACCCCCCAAAGCCCCAAACCCTTCATCGATGCTCGAGGGCTAAAGGGGGGCGCAGGAGCTCTGGGTGTTTGCTTGTGAGCTTCAGAGGGTTGAGGATTTGGGGTTTGGGGGTTTGGGGTTTAGGGTTTAGGACTTAGGTGTTGGGGGCTTGGGGTTTAGGGTTTAGGTTTAGGGTTTAGGCTTAAGGATGGAGGGTTTGGGGTTTGGGGTGTTGGGATCTCTGCTGTCTTTCTCCGCATCAGCCGCACTGCTTCAGCAGCTCGTCCATGCCTCGCGCACTCACACACACACACAGCTATTCTTTGAACCCCCCCTTAACCACTGCGACGCTTCCCTCTACATCTTATAAAGCAAGACTTGGTAGCCCAAAAACCATATTGTAATAAGGGAACCTTGAGCCAAAAAAAAGGGAAAGAAGGGCACCACTGGGCTACCAAGTAGAGCCAACCTAGAACAAGACCAGAGATTCCTAAGGGACCCTTAATCTCATTCCCCTAGCAAACCCCTATATACTGCTTCTATAGTCCCCATATACCTAAGTTGCCCCTAAAGAACCCCTAAATAACCCTGAGGTCCCTTGGAAGGGTCCCTCCTTTAGTCCCTTGATTCCCAAAGCCGGTGGTGATTTCGGGTTTGGGGCCTTTTGGGGAAAGGAGTCAGGATCCCGGTGAGCAAACGAGGAACGCCAACCATGGGTTTAGGTTTTAGGTTTTAGGGTTTAGGGTTTTGCCGTCAAGCATTTGCATAAGCTTTTTGGGTAGGTTGATTCAGGGAGACCCCATAAAGCCCCAAACCAAGAAACTGCTGCGGATACCAATCACGAATCAAACCGCCCTAAACCCTAAACCCTAAACCCTAAACCCTTAACCCTAAACCATTCCTTACTTCTGTTGTCTTGGGCAGGTGGTTTGGGTCCATTCTGGGGGTTTCTTAGACTCGACCCAAGAGCAACCTAGGAATACAAAGGGTACCCTTTTGGTCTGGAGGGGTTTCTAAGGGAAACTCGACCCCTACAAAAGGAATCAGGGCTTACTCTGGGTCCTGGGGGGATGACCCGGGTACACATGTTTTGCTCAATTGTGGTTTATTGTGGAACGAAGGTCCTACTCTGCATAGAACTGGGGTCAAGGGTTGTATAGGGGTTACAACCTATGATCTTGTAGGGTCTGAAGCTTGCGTGTAGTTGTGGCGAGTTGAGGGGCACAATTAGGGCTTGGTGTTAAGGTTTAAGGCTCAGGGCTACTGCAAAAAGAGGTGGATTAGGGTTTAGGGTTTAGGGTTTAGGGTTTAGGGCTTAGGGTTTAGGGTTTAGGGTTTAGGTCTAGGACTTAGAGGTTTGAGGGCTTAGGGTGTTTAGGGCTTAGGGTTTTGAGGGCTTAGGGTTTTGAGGGCTGAGAGTGATTCGGGCTTAGGATTTTGAGGGCTTGGGGTGTTTAGGCCTTCGGGTTCCAACAACTACGCAGGCTCAGGGTCTTTGGGTTTGTGTCAGGTTTGGGAGGTGGACAGTGGCGGGCCCCTAGACCATCCTGGAGCCCGTACCGGAGGAGGGTTTATAGGGTTAATTAAGGGTTAAAGGCTCCTATGTAGTGCCTTTTCTGGGGTGGTATACTAGAGTTCCCTATAACTAACAGCAAAAAAAGACTACATTGGAGCCTTCAGGTAGGGTTTAGAGGGCTACAGCATTAAGAGGTGGGAATGGAGAACTGGAGCAGGCAATGGCTTTGGGAGATCTTCGGCAACGGGAGAGCGCCCTGAGCCATAAACCCTACAAACCTTTTAAACAAGAACCCCTCTGAACCCTATAAACCCTATGAACCCTGTAAACCCTGTAAACCCTACAAACCTGCAAACCTTATATACCCAACACAAAGCCCTGTAAACCCATAAGTTCTAAACCCTAAACCCTAAACCCTAAACCCTAAACCCTAAACCCTAAAGGTTGGGTGGGCCTCTCAGGCCAAGGTCTGATGCACGCCGCGCGTTGTCGGCGAGCACCGCCTGCGGAAGGAACGCGGCAGTCAAAAAAGCACTCTCCTACTTGGAGGTTCAGGGTACTTCTTCACACAATAATAAGGGTTTAGGGTTTAGGGTTTAGGGTTTAGGGTTTAGGGTTTAGGGTTTAGGGGTACTTGTTAACCCCATTCGAACTGTACTTATAACCCCATTATAACCATGTTAGGGCACTTAAGGGCCTTACAAGAGCATTATAAATGCAGTTAAAATGGTTAAGAAGTATCATGAACCTCCAAGTAGGGCTGAGGGCTTCAGAGTTTTAGGGCTGAGGAGTTTAGGGTCTTAGGGTTTAGGACTAAAGTTTAGGAGTTTAGGGTTTTAGGGTTGAGGGCTTCAGGGTTGAGGAGTTTGGAGTTTTAGGCTTTTAGGGTTTAAGGTTGAGGGGTATTAAGATTTCAGGGTTTAGGGTTGAGAAGTTTAGGGTTTACGGTGCTTGCCGCGCCGGCTAACCCAAGGCAGCAACTGCCAAATCACTCTTCCACAGGGTGCCTCCACCGGCGCTTTCAAGGGAGTCCCTTAATGTAAACCTAATAAGAGTCTTGGGTTTAGGGTTTAGGGCTTAGGGCGTAGGGTACCCTAAACCCGACAAGGCCCTTGAACCCCTACCAACCTATGAAGCCCCCGAACCAGACTCGGCGCGAAGCACTCAGCCATACTCAACCCCCAAAAACCCTAAAACCGTACGAACAAAAATCCTAAAGCAAAACCTTCAACAATCCTCTCCGTAGCCGTAACAAAACCCAAAAAAACCAAGCAATAAACAAAAAATCAAAAACATAAAGCGAAAAACCCTCAATGAGACCAAACCACGCCGCTCCTTGATGCTGGGACCAGTGCCCGCCCGGTCCTAGAATCTCTCTCTCTCTCTCTCTCTCTCTCTCTCTCTCTAGCTTAGGCTTTTGGGTTCAGGGGTTCAGGCGGTTTTCGGAGGTCAGGGCCGTTGTGCGGGAAGTTGTCGTCCTAGACTTATATCGAAACCCCTAAACCCTGAACTCCCTGAACCCTAATTCCGAGTGAGGCATAATTGCAGCACTATGAATACCAGGGAACAGCTACCAATACCAGGAAACAGCCAATAGTAGATCCCCCCCCCTACTGTCGTAGCTTCGTAGCTCAGGACCCATGCTCAGAGGACCAGGTTTCGGGCCTGGCGGGTTAGGATTTAGGGTCAAGGGTTGGAATGTTCGGGATTGAGGCTTTATAGGGTTTGGAGTTTAAGGTCTAAAGATCAGAGGGTTTTTTAGGTTCGTGAAGGAAGTCTTCTAAACAACTGCTCACAGGGTGCGGTGAAGTATGGGTTTTGGGAAAGTTCTGGTTCAAAAGTCAGTTCTATTTTGTTGCCATCCAGAGCTGAGGCCATGGTCGATAGGGATAGTTGGGGGGGGGGGGGGGTTGCATTCGTATTTAACTGTCAGAGGTGAAACTCGAGCCTTAAACGCTCATCTTTTGGGGGTTGGGGCGTAGAGTTCAGGGCTTCACCCCAAAGTGGAAGCCTTCAAGGAATCCTTGTCGGTAAGCTGCAACTACTATTTGCTTAAGAACCCCCAAAAGAAAAAACAAAAAAAAACCTATATTACCCTTAATAAGGAAGGATATCTTGTATGTATTCTTGCTTCAGAACCCGAAAAGAAAAAACATACTAATCCCTCTATTACCCTTAATAAGGAAGGATATCTTGCATGTATTCGGGGGGTTCTTAAGCAAATTTGAAGGTAAAAAAAAACCCTATATTACCCTTAACAAGGAAGGATCTCTTGTGTGTATTCGGGGGTCTTAAGCAATTGGTAGGTAAAACTGGTGGCCCTGAGTCTGCGGCTGCCTCGCTGGCTGCCAAGAGATCCTCCACACGTGGCTGGGAAGAGTTTGGGTTTAGGGTTTAGGGTTTAGGGTTTGGGGTTTGGGGTTTGGGGTTTAGGGTTTAGGGTTTAGGGTTTGGTTTAGGGTTTAGGGTTTAGGGTTTAGGGTTTAGGGTTTAGGGTTTAGGGTTTAGGGTTTAGGGTTTAGGGTTTAGGGTTTAGGGTAGGGTTTGGGGTTTGGGGTTTGGGGTTTAGGGTTTAGGGTTTAGGGTTTAGGGTTTAGGGTTTAGGGTTTAGGGTTTAGGGTTTAGGGTTTAGGGTTTAGGGTTTAGGGTTTAGGGTGTTCGGGGTATGGGAAAGCTTCGGGTGCTGGAAGGCTCTTGCAAAGAGGGTTTAGGGTTTAGGGTTTACTGTGTAGGGTTTAGGGATAGAGGGCCCCAGGGCTTCAAACAAATTGATTAAGGTTGGGATTCAGGCTACTAGGGTGGTGGGGAGCAACACCTAACATGGAGCTCTCTACTAGTTAACCCTAAACCCTAAACCCTAAGCCTAAACCCTAAACCCTAAACCCTAAACCCTAAACCCTAAACCCTAAACCCTAAACCCTAAACCCTAAACCCTAGGGTTTAGGGTTTAGGGTTTATGGGTTTCTGGTCGGCATCCCGGCACCTCTTGAGCCGACCTCCTCGCCACTGGCACTATAGGGTTTGGGGTTTAGGATTTAGGGTCTAGGGTCTAGGGTTCAGGGGTTAAGGTTTAGGGTTTAGGATTTCGGGTTCCAGCAGCCTCTCAACTTCTGAAGTGCGAGACCTGCACCTCGGAACCCAAAATGTCTCACTCCCCAAACCCGAGAAGCAAAAAAACTCAACTCCCACACCCTTAAAACCCTAACCCCTCCCCCTCCCCTAAACCCCCAAACCCTAAACCTAAACCCTATAAACCGTACGCCCCACAAGTAGACCCCATGACAGCTTGCTTTCGTACGATAACCAGCGACAGAGAGTTTCCCTAAACCCCAAACGCTAAACCTTACACCCTAAACCCTAAACCCTAAACCCCAAACCTCCGAAAATCCCACCGAGGCCCCCAAAGCCTGGGCCCTAAGCCTCTCAAACCTCCGAACGATCCCCATCAAGCCCAAATCCCCAAACCCGATGGGGGTTTATCCCTAAACCCTAAACCCTAAACCCTAAACCCTAAACCCTAAACTAAACCCTAAACCCTAAACCCCTAAACCCCTAAACCCCTAAACCCTAAACCCTAAACGCTAACCCTAAACCCTACACCCTCAACCCCTGAAACGCAAGCCTCCATCCGCAAAAGGTGGAAGATTGGTCGCGGGGCGCGGCTGAGTAGGTTGGCCTTGGCAGGTGCAGGGCAGTTTAGGGTTTAGGGTTGAGGGTTTAGGGCTGAGGAGGCCCTTTGGCTTGGCAGCCCAGTGGTACCCTTTTGCCTTTTCTTCAGGGGAACCAACCAACCAACCTAAACCCGAGGGGGGAAGGGGGGTTACGCAAACGGGAGCTACGTCTTCGAGACGTTTCCGTTAGAGGGGGGGGGGGGGGGTGAAGGCTTTTACGTTTGAGGGGTCGAGATCCAACCGTCCAACCTAAGCCCCAAACACCAATAGGTTTAGGGGTTCAAGGGTTTAGGGCGGTTTAGAGTTTAGGGTTTAGGGTTTAGGGTTTAGGGTTTAGGGCTTAGCGTTTAGGGTTTAGGGCCAACCGCCGATCTCGCGGTGCAACAAGGCAACAGCGTCGCCGCTCCCATCATTGGCCGCGTGCTCGTCGCCCGTGGCGTCGTCCGCGGCGAGCTTTGTGATGATGGAGCCTCGGGGCCGACAGGGTTTAGGGTTTAGGGTTTAGGGTTTAGGGTTTAGGGTTTACGGAATAAGGGGGACCCCCTAATGTAGTCCCCCAAATAGTAGGATTCCCTTATAATGAAGACCCCAATAAGGCACCCCTACTTTCGGAAACTCCCATATGACTCTAGGGTCTAGGGGGTTTGAGGTGGCTTCCTAAACCCGATTTACCTACAGTTTGAATGGGTTATACCTACTTAGTAAGGGTAGTTATTACGAAACTGTAAGTAAATAGAGTCCTAGATAACCCTAGGGCTCCAAGGACTCTTATTGGCGTTAAGGCCCAAAGGCCTTAATTGTTGCAGAAGGTTGTTGGGCTTGTTTGAGCCTAAGAGCCAGGACCAAGAGTACAGACCTTGAAGGGGTGGAGAAAAGGGTTAGGGCTTACAAGGCTTATACGTGAAGGTTTATAAAGGCCTAGTTCAGTTTTAAGGGTTTTGTAATAAAGGTTTAGGGCCCATACGATTTATATAAGGTCAAGAAAGAAAAAGGATTACAAGGTTTAGGGGACCCCTATAAGGATCCCACCCCGCACCCTCAACCCTAAACCCCAAACCCGAAACCCTAAACTCAAGCGTCAAGGGGCTGTAGCGCACCAGGAGCTCTTGGCCGTCGTCAAAGCGGACATCCAGCAGCTCCTTCTGCTAGGATTTAGGGTTTAGGGTTTAGGGTTTAGGGTTTAGGGTTTAGGGGTTTCGGTTTAGGATTTCGGGTTGAGGGTTTCGGGTTTCACACTAAACCCTAACTCAGGTGGATCGGTGCTTCAGGCCTGCGAACCCGTATCCCGCCTGAAGCCTAGGCCCTGTAGTGCCCTCGTGCAAGCCCAAAACACTTATATATCCCCAAACCCCAAACCCCAAACCTCAAACCCTAAACCCTAAGCCCTAAACCCTAAACCCTAAACCCTAACCCTAAACCCTAAACCCACACTGAGCCTTAAACAGCCCAGGAAGTCTTGGGCCGTCACACACTATAAACTCTATCAAGCCCCAGGTTAAGGGTTGAGGGTTTAGGGTTTAGGGTCTAGGGTTTAGGGTTTAGTGTTTTTAGGGCTTTTAGGGTTTTTAGGGTCTAGGGTTTAGGGTTTTTTCGGGTTTAGGGTTTGGAGTCCAGGATGAAGGCGTTGGGGCATAGGGCTCTAGCGCCTCAATCCACTCCTGTACCAAGTTCCTAGGTGGCCCCCATGGCATCCCATGACTACTTGGAGGTTCAGGGTACTTAAAAGGGGTTTAGGGTTTAGGGTTTAGGGTTTAGGGTTTAGGGTTTGGGGTTTAGGGTTTAGGGTTTAGGGTTTAGAAACACTGTACTTATAAACAACTTATACGCCCCTTAAGTTCCCCAATATGGTTATAATTGGGGTAGACGTACAGTCATGATTGGGTTCATAAGTACCTTGAACCTCCAAGTAGGTGACTAGCTGTGACAAACAAGAGCCCTATACCCATGGACAAATCCGTCGGAAATCAAATGTGGTCATTCAACATCATCTTCCCAACCGACGTCCCTCAACCCTAAACCAAGCAAGGCCCTCAAGAGCAACGCCCCCATCGCCCGACCCACCCCTCAGTCCACCTAAGCCCCTTACACTAACCCAAGCCCAAACCCGAACCCACCAAACCCTATTTCACCCCCTATACACCGAAAACCCTCCCCGCAAAGCCCCGCAAAGCCCCGCAAAGCCCCTAAACCCCAAGCCCCAAACCCTAAACCCCAAACCCTAAACCCCAAACCCTAAACCCTAAACCCCAAACGCTAAACCCCAAACCCCAAACCCTAAACCCTAAACCCCAAACGCTAAACCCTAAACCCCAAACCCTAAACCCTAAACCCCAAACGCTAAACCCTAAACCCCAAACCCTAAACCCTAAACCCTCAACTTCTCCTCCCCATCCTCTGGGTGAAGCCCACCCTCCTCATCCAGCACGGTGGCGCTGCTCGAGGTGCCTGGGCACTGTGGATTCAGGGTGTGGGGTTTAGGGTTTAGGGTTTAGGGTTTGGGGTTTAGGATTTAGGGTGTCGGGTTAAGGGCTCAGGATTTTGGGGTTTAGGGTTTAGGGCTTTGGGGTTCAGGATTAAGAGGTCGTAGGGGTTTGGGGTTTGGGGTTTCGGGTTTTAGGCTTTGGGAGGTCATTACACATAGGATTCCAGTCATAACCACCTAAGCGGAAGCACCACACGCTGCTCGCGCTTTGTCTTTGCCCATCATCAATGGTGCAAGTGGAGTGGCCTTCGAGTTGCTGAGTTCCCGAACAAAACGGTTGGCCTAAACCCGAAACCTAAACCCTTGGTAGGATGATAGGTAAAAGGCTGCCTACTTGGAACCGACCTCTGAAACCCTAAACCCTAAACCCTAAACCCCAAGCCCGAAACCCTACAACCTAAACCCTTGGTAGGATGGCTGCCTACTCAGAAACTTACCGTAGAACCGACCTCTGAAACCCTAAACCCAAAACCCTAAACCTCAAACCCTAAACCCTAACGGCCTCGAATCCCAAATCCACCAGGGCTGGGCCCTGGAACCTGCAGCCCCACCGCACTCACAGCTAAGGGTCCTAAGCCCTAAGCCCTAAGCCCTAAGCCCTAAGCCCTAAACCCTAAACCCTAAACCCTAAACCCTAAACCCTAAACCCTCCGACAAAGCCCCCAACCCTGCATCCTAAAGTCTGAAACCGCGCCAGTCTAGGGGTAGTAGTGACATGGTCCCTTAGTATGGGCAAGGGGACCCCTTATATACCCTTTAAATACCCAGCTTAGGGTTTAGGGTTTACGGTTTAGGGTACAAATTAAGGTCCCAGACTTGAAAACCCTTTAAAAGGAGATAAGGGAGCATATGAAGGGCCCATGAAAGTGGCCTTCGAGCCAAGTCTCCGTCTGCGATGGCGATCGCTACCCGGTCGCCCTCTTCCACCGAGAAGCCTAAACCCAAGGGACGAAAGGAGGGTTTAGGGTTTAGGGTTTAGGGTTTAGGGTCTAGGGTTTAGGGTTTAGGGTTTAAGGTTTAAGGTTTAGGATTTAGGGTTGAGGGACCCTCATGAGGGACCTGAGGGGATCTTTGGGGGGGGGGGGGGGGGTTCTTTAGGGGCTTCTTTGTATGTACGGGCTATGGAGGGGGGGGTAAGATGAAGGTCCCGGTCTAGGGTTTAGGGTTTAGGGCTCAGGGGTGATTTAGGAAGTAGAGCTTAGGGTTCAGGAAGTCCCTTGAGGCCAGGCCGGGCCTAGTCAACTCGTGGTGACTGCCTCCGCGACGAGCCCAAGCATAGGCTCCGCTTACGACCATGATGAACACAGCTACGTAGACCCTAAACCCTAAACCCTAGACCCTCAATCCTAAACCCTAGACCCTAAACCCTAAACCCAAACGCTAAATCCTAAGCCCGAACCCATCAAAATGGCAGGTCTACCCATGAGAGCCTCTACCCTAGACCCTTGACCCCCAAACGCGTTTACGGCCTCGTCTAAGAGTTAGTTACATGGTCCCTTGGGGCCCTTAACTGGGAAACCCATACATACCCCTCATATACCCTACAAACTCCAAGGCCCATACTACTGTTGATGCTAAAAATCCTGCATGAGTTTTTTCACAACCCAATCCCCTGGCCGCCCCCCATTTTAACATTGATACAGAGAAACTCTGCAGAAACCCAGCGGCGCGAGTCATGCAAATCCTGCATGACCCCAGGCGCCCAAGCAACATTGAAATTATGGGGTGCGCAGGGGATTTCTGTAGGCAAGTTGGTGTGTGGGTGGCTGGGTCATGCAGGATTTCTATCATCCACCGTCTCGCGAATAGGGTTCCAAGCTAATCCCGCATGTCAGCAGTCCTCTTTCGAAACTTGTCAGGTGAAAGGGGTCTTGGGGCTTTGGTGGGGGTTGGGGGGTGGCTGCTGCGGGTAGGGGGAGGGGGGGGTGGGTGGGGGGGCTGGGTGGGGGGGGGGGGGGGGGGGGGGGGGTGGGTGGGTGGGGGGGGGGTGGGGGGGGGTGGGTGGGGGGGGGTGGGGGGGGGGTTAAGCCATTTACCAACTCCCCATCCCATTTACAAACTATTTACAAACTATTTACAAACCTATTTACAAACCCATTTACAAACTCCTTTTAGTAGGCGCGGGCTCTCACGCGGGCACTGAAAAGAAATCCTCCAAGATAGACTCATTTCCTGTTTCCACATGGGAGTTGCTTCGCTCCTTAAAGAGGAGTTTGTAAATGGGTTTGTAAATGGTTTGTAAATGGTTTGTAAATAGTTTGTAAATGGGATGGGGAGTTTGTAAATGGCTCCCAACCCCTCCCCCCCCCAACCCCCACCCACCCCCCCCCCACCCCCCAACCCCCGCCCCCCAACCCCCCCCCCGCCCCCACCCCCCCACCCCCCCCCACCCCCCACCCCCGCCCAACCCCCCCCCGCAACCCCCCCCCTCCTACCCCCCCTCCCCCGGCAGGAATTGTCAAGTCTCCACTCACGTGGCATTGCCCTTGTGCTTGCGATCATGCAACTGCCTTCCTGATGCTTCTTGCCAGAGAACGCACCCTGGCGCGTACGGTTGATGCTAAAAGTCCTGTGTCAGTTTTTTTCAAGTCTCCATGGGCTGGACACGATACACATTGCGCTTTGCCCTTGCGATCATGCAACTGACTTAAGCAAGTCTCCATTGGCTGGACACGATACACATTGCACTTTGCCCTTGCGGTGCAAAAAAAGAGCACTTGCGATCATGCAACTGACTTCCTGATGCTTCTTGCCAGACAACGCATCCTGCTACGTACTGTTGATGCTAAAAATCCTGCATGAGT
>CAJNDS010000580.1:761775-874275 GCA_905221605.1 Symbiodinium natans | reverse complement strand
GGGTGAAGGCCGGGTTTAAGGTTCTAGGGTGCGAGCACCACCCTGACTGCAAAGGAAACCTGGTTCCGCCTCGACATGCGGGCACACGATGAGGGTAGTCCTCGGCTCAGCTGTGGAAACGGGCTGAGACAACAACCCCTAAACCCTAAACCCTATAAACCCGTAAAACCCTCGGCCCCCTGAAACCCTGAAGCCCTAAACCCTTAGCAGACTAAACATCCGTGAACCCGGAATGTGGGGATCGGAATTAGGCCTGTTATCAAACTGAGAATGAAAAAGGGCCCACAAGATTTACCAACCACCAAGTACAGCACACATAACATTTCAGTCGTGTAGGGCCCCTACACGACTAAAATATTATGTGTGCGGAGAGTAGGGCTAGCTGTTCTCGAGTCAACAGCTTGGACGCCCATGTCGGCGTCAAGCTGGTCCAGCCCTTCTGCAGCTCAATCCGCTTGAGCTGTATCCTTCAGGATGACAAGCGGCTTGGCTTCCTTCAGGCCCTAAACCCCAAACCCTAAACCCTAAACCCTAAACCCCAAACCCTAAACCCTAAACCCTAAACCCTAAACCCTAACTAAACCCTCAGAAGAGGCCTGCTGATTGCCAATATCAGAACATTCACAGCTCGTGTGGCCCTGGCGCCATTCAGCTCAAGCCGAACCACTGGGAATTCCCAGGACTTCTTACCACCCTCCTCATACTCGCTGGTGCTCTGAAGAAGCTCGGTTGCTGCAGACGAAAGATCCCTCTGCAGCATCACGCCGCGATAGGCCACAGCATCCTGGTAGATCTTGCAGGGAACTCCATGTCCAAGCACACCGACCTGCAAGAACCATACTGGTACTCATTAACCAAGTATAACTGTACTTGTAACCCACTTGTGAGCCCCTTATAAGTGCTCTAAGATGGTTATAGCTGGGTTAGAAGTACAGTTACTTATTGGGTTAAGAAGTACCCTGAAACCCAAACAGGGTTTAGGGTTTAGGGTTTAGGGTTTAGGGTTTAGGGCAGATGATGACAACACATAGGGACAGCGCTGGTGATGCTATGGTCGTGTCCTGGAAGTCAGTTCGCAGATCTCATGGACACTAAGCAATGCCTCAACCCCTGCTGCAAAATGAGGTTCCCTGTTGTTGGCAGATTATTCCCTACATCACCCTAAACCCTAAACCCCAAACCCTACATTAGGGTTTAAGGTCGAGTTTAGGGTTTAGGGTTAGGGCCTGAGGTCTAGGATTTAGGGCTTGCGGGTTTGGGGGTGTAGGCCTGGGGGCTCTCAACCCTAAACCCTAAACCCTGAACCCTCAACCCTAAACCCGGAGAAAACAGGTGGAACCCTGTTCTGAGTCATAGCCAGGGAGCGTAGCTTCGCCATGGGAACCGGGCCCGGCCGGCAGCGCTTCGGCCTGTGACAGCATGTGGGAGGGGGGGTGGGGGGGTTTAGGGTTTAGGGTTTAGGGGTTTAGGGTTTAGGGTTTGGGGTTTGGGGTTTATTGCTTAGGGTTTAGAGGGTTTAGAGGGTTTATAAGGTTTGTACGGGTTTTAGGGTTTCTAGGGTTTCTAGGGTTTCTAGGGTTTCTAGGGTTTCTAGGGTTTCTAGGGTTTCTAGGGTTTCTAGGGTTTCTAGGGTTTCAGGGTTTCTAGGGTTTCTAGGGTTTGTAGGGTTTACGGGGGGTTTTATAGGGCTTATGGCGTTTACAGAGTTTATCGGATTTATAGAGTTTAGGTTTGAAAGGGTGTGTAGGGTTAAAAGGGTTTAGGGCTTCGGGCGGCTGTGTTCCTTTCTCCTGCCTTCCACGCAAAGGTTCCCAATTCCGGCAAGCCCTGTAACCCCTCCTAGTCTGGTCTAAAGTTTGAGGTTTAGGGTACAGAAATATAATTCCCTAAACCCTAAACCCTAAACCCCTAAACCCTAAACCCTGGGGGGCTTTGTAAGGAGAGCTTCTGTGAACCCAGTGAAGCCCCAAACCCTGGTTTCCGCAACCTGACGCCCGAAGGCCTGAGCCCGGACTTCGGACTGATTTGGGGTTTAGGGCTTCGGGCTTAGAACCCTAAACCCTAAACCCTAAACCCTAAACCCTAAACCCTAAACCCTAAACCCCAAACCCCAAACCCTGGCCAGGACTTCGGGCTTAACGCAATTAGTGCACCCCTGAGGGCCTACATGGTCCCCAGCATGTGGGACCTGAAAGGGGGCCCCTTATACACCCCTTCAACATTCGAGTATACTTCTGCAGGGACCCTAAGGGGAGATTAGTCTTAGGGTACGTAGATACATGTTTCCTTTTGGACCCTACACAACCCATGGGCTCATACATCAGAACCCTTTAAGGAAGGTAAGGGACCATGTTAAGGGAACATGTACTACCCCAAGAACTGTGTAAGACCCAAGAGTAGCCTAGGAATAGACTGGGTGCTTCTTGGCTGACAGGCGCTTATGTACCTAAATCCTGTTTAACAAAGAAAAGAAGTGAATCAGGTCGCAGTGCTTCCTTGCGGTCTTCAGGCCGGGAGTCTGAACGAAAGGCCTTGATCAGGGAATTGGATATGAGGTCCAGTAGCGTCGCCAGTTGTGCGGTGCGGGCAAAGCCATGATAGGGTTTAGGGTTTAGGTTTTTGGTTTAGGGCCTAAGGTTTAGGATTTAGGGATGGTTGTGGACGATGTCTGGTAGCCATCCCGGTCCTGTGTTTTGGACTCTCTCGCAGCGTCCAAGAAATCCGCCAGCTGGGCTAGGGAGAGTGAGGCGGCGCGAATCTCCGAAAAGAAACACACACCCTTCGTATTCTGAATCCCTGTTGCCCTAGGAAGAAAAAAGGATCCTTTTTGTTTATATATAAGAAAGCCCATAACCCACAAAGTCAAAAGGATCCCGAACACTGATTTAGTATTGACCAACACGGGCATGAGAAGGGATCCTAACTGCGATCAGGTATATTTGTAAGGTACATTCTCCTTAACTAAGGGGCATCTTGGCGTGCAGAGCCCATGGAAACCCCCCAACCCTACACCCTTAGCCCTAGGAAACCCCCAACCCTGCACCCTTACCCCTAAACCCTCAACCTTCAACCCTAAACCCTCAACCCTAAACCTTAGACCCCGAACCCAGGTTTTTAGGGTGCAGGGCCTCGGCGAGGAGGTCGAAGATCACCTGCAGGGATGCCGCGCTCAGTTCGGAGCCCTAAAGCCCTCCTCCCTCGAAACTTGAGGTTTCGGGTTGAGGGGTTGAGGGGTTTGGGGGGTTTGGGGTTTGAGGACTTCGGGTTTCGGGTTTAGGGTCGAGGGGTTTTAAGTTTAAGGGGTTTCGGGTTTGGGGGGGGCGGGGGGGGGGGGGGGGGGGGGGGGAGGGGTGTTAGGGCTGTTTCCCCAAAATCTTCAGATTGGTTATACTTTTATTATAACCGATTTGGGCTTCAGCCATGAATGGTGAAATCTCTTAGTCCTTGTCCGCTATTGTTTCGCGAATATTCGTCCTGTTGATTTTTAGAGCACTGTGCAGCAGATCGCCGACCGATTGTAGCGACCAATATTTTGCACGCCCGGGTTGACCTAAGCAAGAATCAACATACCCCCCATGGCGAAAATCCCCCCCCTACTATCTCCTTTCAAAGACCCACTACGGCTAAAGGGTATGGGCTTGGTATAGGTTGAAGTACACGTTCTTAACCCTAAACCGTAAACCCTAAACCCTAAACCCTAAACCCTAAACCTTTAGGTTGTCAAAGAACAGGGAGTTAGGGCGTAGGACGGAGGCCCCAAAGCTGCTGTTTGCAGCCCAAGACATGTCTTAACCCTTTCTTGGAGCAACAAAGGCTCACAACTTATGGTCCCCTTATTCGCCCTACACCCTAAGAACTCACAACTTATGGTCCCCTTATTAGCCCTACACCCTAAAAAAACACCCAAGCAACTCAACCCCACAAGCCGAACCCTGAACCCTAGCATCTCAGACAATTCGGCACTCCAAGAATTGTGCTATCGGGGCGGTCCTCATCAACACCTTTCGGCACTTCAAAAACTGCCCTAAACCCTAAACCCTAAACCCTAAACCCTAAACCCTAAACCCATTGTTGTACCCTAGACCCTATAGATCACTCAAGCTATTACACCCACCACATGGGGCCAAAAGACACCAAAGCCACGTGCAGTTCCCTCATTCCTAACTAGCTCTTGGAGGGGCTTTCTTAGGGGTTTAGGGTTTAGGGTTTAGGGTTTAGGGTTTAGGGAGGAATCAGGGGACCTGAAACCCCTGTGAGCGCCTCATCCGGATCTTTGCCGGTGCTTTCCACAATGCGGATGTTCCGCCGCTTGTCGGCCTATGTGTGGCGGGACAGCTCAACGTCTGAAACTTTCGGGTTGTAGGGTTGAGGGCCAGGGTTTCGGATGTAGGGTTTGAGGCAAAGCCCCAAAACCCAAAACACTAAACCCTGAAACCCGAAACCCTGAAACCTTGAAACCCTGATTCCCAAATCGCACAGCTAGCTACCTTTCTCGGCAACGAGACACTATGAAACCCAAACCCACAAGCCCAGTATCTGGGTTTTAGCACCAGGGCTTAGGGTGTAACCGATTTAGGGTTTTGCCCCAAACCCGAATGCCCTGGGTTTTAGGTTGCGAGCTGCATTCGGGTGTAGGGCTAGGGAAACCTTGAGCCTTGCACCCGCCTTGCAGCTAAAACCCTCACACCCATTTAGGGTTTAGAGATTATGGTTTAGGGTTTTTCTTAAACCCCCAACTTTTGAGAACATCTAGAAGACCTGAGCCTGTCACCTCAAAAGGGGGAAAAGGGGTTGAATGTAGGGTTTAGAGATTAGGGTTTAGGGGTTTTCTTAAACCCCGAACTCTTGAGAACATCTAGAAGCCCCGAGCCTGTCACCTCAAAAGCATCTGAGCCAAAGGGGTTTAGGGTTTAGGGCTTGAGGATTCTCTGGGACCCTGCCACCCTAAACTCAAAACTTGAAGCAGCTAAGCCTAAACCCCAAACCCCAAACCCTAAGCCCTAAACCCTAAACCGCAAAGGGTCTCTCTTGGCCCAAGAGCTGGACACGTGGAAGGTTAAGATGGAAGCGTGAGTAAACCGGAACGCGCAGAGCTCGAGTTCACTGGGGATTGTAATAGGTTGGGATGTTCCCCCCCACGCTAGCAGTCCTTAAAAGGGATGACAATAGGAAGGGTGCTACAATCCCGATTAAGGACTCTTAGTAGAAGGGGGAAACATCCCAAGTAATAGGGTTTAGAAGTTTAGGTTTTTGGGCTTAGGGTTTAGGATGCGACCGGGGTACCCTAGACAAGCCCTAAACCCTAAACCCTAAACCCTAAACCCTACACACCAAACCCCAAACAAGAGGTCGCTGCCCAGATGCGGGACGCGCCCAAGGGCAAAAACTCCGACCAATCACAAACTCGTCGACCCATTCTTTCACCTGGATTGGGTTTAAGGGTTATAAGGTTTGGGGTTTAGGGTTTAGGGTTTTCACCTGTTTGTTTCTTGTGCGGCGGGGGTTCGGGTCTAGGGTTCAGGGTTTGAGGTTGAAGGCTCGGCTCCATGATGTAGGGTTTGGTTAAAATACTCCGTTGATGCACGTAAAAAACATATCAAGGGAGCATTTAGCATTAGGAGTGGGGGAGGGGACAGCTGTCTTAGGCAGAAGAAAAGAATGGGTTCAGGTGCTAAGTGGCTCTAAACCCTAAAACCTCCTAAACCCTAAGTCTCAAGCACGAGGTTTTGTGCGGTTCGCGTTTGGGCTGTAGGGATTTACGGCTCCAAGGTATCTCCCAAAGTTCTTTTTTAAAAGCACACGCAAATGAGTTTTTTATTATTTGTGAAAGACGCACGAACTGAAGATGATAAACCCAAGATAGAAGATTCTGGAAGTGGACTAGCCCATGAATGATGTCCTAGACCTCCCCAGTAAAGGGTTCGGGCAGAGCATTTACAAGGAATCCAGTGACCAATCCAAGGTTGAACACGGCTTTCTGAATGTTATGCGAACTCACTGCGCTGGGCTCTTCCTGGCGGGCACAATCGTGAGCTACATCATTCTGAATGTTTGGGACATTTTGTCACGCGATACCCGTGGTCAAGGGAAGGAGCGCAGCTTGGAAACAAATAGTGCGTTGCCATGAAGTGCTGAACTATACATGGCGACGTTGCAGGTCACAGCGGAGTCGGTACAGATTTGGCGCAGCTAGCCTGTGGCCTCACGATGCGGGCTTTGAACCAGGAACAGGCACGCGCGAACAGCAAACGGGGAGACAGAACGGGCAGGGCGCCGGAAGCATGACCTCTGTCCAGGAATAGTATACTCTAGGGGCCAACCTTCCAGTCATTGCCAATATCTTCAGGGCTCTGTGGTGTAAAGACTCAGGTCAAGGGACTAAAGGAGGGAGGACCTTAGGTCGTAGGGGTTCTTTGGGGGCTACTTAGGTGCTTTAGGGACTAAACAAGGTATTTGTAGGGTTTATCTAGAGGAATATGACTACGGGTTTAGGGTTTAGGGTTTAGGGTTTAGGGTTCTAGGGTTTAGGGATTAGGGTTCCAAAACCCTTTAATTAAGGAATATACCTTAGTTTATACTAAGGGTCTTTATTATGAATTAGGGTATATTCCCTCATTAAGGGGTTTTGGAAGATCTGGGTACCTTGCTATGGTCCTTGGGGTCCTTATTGTAAGGCGGCCCCTCGTATTTAGGGTACTGGGAGGCATGTTAAGGTACTCCAAGTGGGAAAGGGCAAGGGCACGTCACCTTACAAAAAGGGACTCCAATTGACAAAAGGCACAACCCCAAGTACACGCTGGCTCGAAGCAAACAATCAGGAATGTGAGTATCGAGCGTGGCCGCGTGTGCCTGTACGTTTTGTACAAGGGGCAGCAGGAGTCCCACCAACCTTGCGAGGAATTCCGATCCTCCAGCATAATGGTTTAGGGTTTAGGGTTTAGGGTTTACGGTTTAGGGCTTAGAGTTTAGGGTTTCTCACCCTCAGCCGATTGTCAAGCTGCCAGGGGCGCGTCTGTTTTGTTACGCCTTTGGTTGCGCGGCACGCCTTCGCACATGACCCCGGTACCCAAAAAAAGGCCCCAATTTAGAGAACTAACCATATAAACCTTAAAGCCCTAAACCCTAAACCCTATAAACCTTAAACCCTAAACCCTAAACCTTAAAGCCCGAACCCGAAGCCTTATACCCAAAGGTTCGATTCAAGGGCCTTGCAAACCTCCTGACTGGGGCTATACGGCCACTTGTAATACGACGGGAAAAATCCTCAGCGGACTCTCCCAAAACCCGATAAACCTAAACGCTAATGATACCCTAAACCCTAAACCCTAAACCCTGAACCCTAAACCCTAAACCCCAAACCCTAAAACCCTAAACGGCCCTAAACCCACTAAACCCTACAAACCCTGAACCCTAAACCCCTCAGCCCGCACGTCCTGGGCCACCCGGCAGCGCCGCAGTGCGCGCTTCCCTCAGCCACGCCGTGGCGGGGGAGGCGCCGTTTGGCTGCTGGGGCCTTGCGAGCGCGGGGGCCTACTTGGAGGGTTTAGGGTTTAGGGTTTGGGGTTTAGGGCTGCCCGGAGGTTCATGCCCAGATCTTCCCAAAACCCCTTGTTTAAGGAATATACCCTGATGCATAATAAAGACCCTTAATATAAACTAAGGTCTATTCCTTATTTAGGGGGTTTTGGAAGTTCTGGGTGATACTTATAACCAAGTATAACTGTACTTAGAACCCGTGCCCGAATATGGTTATCATTGGGTTATACGTACAGTAAGTAATGTTCGGATGTTAGGGCCCAATAGGCGCTCATTTTAAGGGTTTAGGGTTTAGGGTTAGGGTTTAGGGTTTAGGGTTTAGGGTTTAGGGTTTAGGGTTTAGGGTTTAGGGTTTAGGGTTTAGGGTTTAGGGTTTAGGGTTTAGGGTTTAGGGTTTAGGGTTTTGTTTTTAGGGTTTAGGGTTTAGGGTTTAGGGTTTAGGGTTTAGGGTTTAGGGTTTAGGGTTTAGGGTTTAGGGTTTAGGGTTTAGGGTTTAGGGTTTAGGGTTTAGGGTTGAGTGGGTCAAGGCTCACTGGATTTGTGGGGTTTGAGGGGGGTTCAGGATCATGCTTCGGGGTCTTAGACTTTAAGGCCCTGGCGAGAATAACAGTTCGAACTGTGGGCGCTTCTTGGGGATGTTGCCCTAGTTCGGGTGGGTTTGGGGTTCAGGGCTGAGGGTTTAGAATTTCGTGTTTAGGGTCCAAGGTAGAGGGCTCAGAGGGCTTTCGAGGTCTTGAGGCCTTGCGCTGTTTGCTCAATTCTTGGGGCTTCTCTGTTGCTTTAAGGGCTGAGTTCTGCTAAACCCCTAAACCCTAAACCCCTAAAAACCTAAACCCCCAAACCCCAAAACCTAAAACCCTAAACCCCAAACCCCAAACCCTAAACCCTAGACCCTAAACCCTAAACCCTGACACAAGGCTTAGGGGGGGTGGCGGGCTTGCCGCAGCAGCCGCCGAGAGCAGAAGCGGCAAGGACTGGCGCAAGCGGCTGCGGCCGGCCGGGGCGGAGAGGCCACCTCAGGACTTCCCTTCGAAACCTTGAACTGGATCCTACAAGGACTAGGGTTTAGGGTTTAGGGTTTAGGGTTTAGGGTTTAGGGTTTAGGGTTTAGGGTTTAGGGTTTAGGGTTTCAGGTTTCAGGGTTCAGGGTTCAGGGTTTAGGGTTTAGGGTTCACTTATAATGAGAGGCCAATAAGGTACCCCCTAATTTCGGAAACCTCCATCCAGCCAAAACCAACAAACTCACCCTATTCAAACCCTCGACCTTCAGGGGTAAAAGGAGGGACCCCTAGAAGGGACCCTTAATCTTAATTATTCCCCCACATAACCCCAAAGAACCCCTAAGGTCCCTGATAAGGGTCCCTCCTTTAGTCCCTTGACAACCCTAACCCTCAAACCCTCAAAAAACCCTAAAAGCCCTAAACCCTACACCTTCAAACCCTACACCCCCTCTGGTGACGAAGGCACCGCCGGTCTGCGGCACAGTAGGCACCGAGGGGAAGGGCCCCAGGAGCATGGCACAGGGAGGAGGCCCAGAGGATCACAGAAGACCGAAACTAAGGAATGAGAGAGTTGAGGGTTTAGGGTTTAAAGGGTTGAGGGGGTTTAGAGGGTTGAGGGTTTTTCAGTAGGGTTTATAGATTTAGGGTTGATAGGGGAAAAGGGGCATATAAAGGGTTGAGGCTTTGGAGGGTTGCGGGTTTAGACGGTTGGGGGAGCTGCGGGGTCAGTTGCGGGCGTGTGGGCTTTGGGGCTTGAGAACCCCGGTGGGTGGGGAATGCCCCTTCGGTGCATCGTTTGTGGCTCAGCAAAGATAGGGGGGGGGGAGGGGGGTTTGGGGTCTTTGGGGTGTAGGGTTGGGGTCTGTTCCTTCTTGAGGGGGTTGGTCTAGGGGTTTGCCGTTGGAGGACGTGTCCTTCGGGCGGGAAAGGTTGCGCTTTGTGAGGTGTTCGGCTGGGGGGTGGGTTTGGGGGTTGCGTGGGGCTTCTGGGGGTTTGGTTTGGTTGTCAGGTGTGGGGGGGTTTGGCGTTTGGCGTTTCCGAATTTGGGGGGGGGGGCGGGCTGCGTGGTGCGGGGTTTTTGGTGCTTCGGGTTCAGGGTTTCGGGTTTAGCGTTTCAGAGTTAGGGAGGACAGGCTACATGGTTCAGGGTTTTTCGGGTTCAGGGTTCAGGGCTTGGCGTGGTGTACCAAAACTGTAAACCCTAAACCCTCAACCCTAAGCCACAGCCATCTCAAGGCTTCAAGGGGGAAGTTTCGAAGGGGCGGTGGAGAGGGGTGAGAGGTAGGGAAGGAGTCGGACCCTGTTTCCTAAGCCCAGAACCCTTAGCATCCCTAAACCCTGAACTGTAAACCCAAAACCCTAAACCCTCAGCCCTATTGGGGCACGTCCCGAAATAAGGGCGGGAGCCTTCGGGACGAAGCGTCCTCCCTTGCAGTACCCTAAACCCTAAACCCTAAACCCTAAACCCTAAACCCTAAACCCTAAACCCTAAACCCTAAACCCTAAACCCTAAACCCTAAACCCTAAACCCTAAACCGTGGACTCAGGGTGTCGGAATCGGAGGTTGAAGGTTCGGAGCCTAGGGTTTGATGGGTTTGATGGGGTTAGGGTTTAGGGCTTGTGAGGGTTTCGGGTTTAGGGTAAAGGGTTTAGGGTCTAGGGTTTAGGGTTTAGCTTACTGGCCCAAAACCCAAGGAAACAAAGTTGAAACTTTCAGAATAAACTACCTTAAAAGAAGCCCAAAAGTTGAACAGTTGGGTTTTGAGCCAGTAAGTTAGGGCTTAGGGTTTAGGGTTTAGGGTTTAGGGTTTAGGGTTTAGGGTTCAGGGTTCAGGGTTCAGGGTTCAGGGTTCAGGGTTTAGGGGGTTGAAAGCCCTGAACCCCTCCACTGGGGAGCGCTCCTCGACGCCGATCAGCAGCAAACGCGAGCCGGCATCGATCCCGTCCTCTCATGGAAGGGGATCATGAAAGGCTTAGGGTTTAGGGTTTAGGGTTTAGGGTTTAGGGTTTAGGGTTTAGGGTTTAGGGTTTAGGGTTTAGGGTAGAGTCGATCTCTCACTCCCGCCTAAATGCCCTAAACCCTCAAAACCCTAAACCTTCTACAGGCCGGTGGTCTCTTTATCTGTTACCCCCGCCTCTGAGCCTCCAAAAATGAAACAACCCTAAACCCCCAAACCCCAAACCCCAAACCCTAAACCCTAAACCCTAAACCCTAAACCCTAAACCCTAAACCCTAAACGCATTCACTTGGGGAAGATATAACGCAGGCCAAGCTTCAGCCTCAGCCTCGAAGGGAGCTAGGGTTTAGGGTTTAGGGTTTAGGGTTTAGGGTTTAGGGTTTAGGGTTTGAGGTTTAGGGCTTAGGGTTCTAGGACTGACCAAGTCAGTAGCGTATTCGGAGCTGCCGCCTTCACCCTAAAACCCTAAACCCTAAAACCCTAAAACCATAAAACCCTAAAACCCTAAAACCCGAAAACCATAAAAAAAAAAAAAAAAAAAAAAAAAAAAAAAAAAAAAACGTAAAAAACCCCCCAAAACCCTGAAACCCTACAGCTCCCTATAATCCTAGAACCCTGACATCCCTAAACCCTAGCCATCCTAAACCCTAAACCCTAAACCCTAAACCCGAAACCCGAAACCCGAAACCCTAAACCCTAAACCCTAAACCCTAAACCCTAAACCCTAAACCCTGGCTGGCGCACGTTGTGGGGGGGGGGGGGGGGGCGGGCAACGCCTCGCCTTGGCCTCTGCGGTGTGCGCCGAGAAGTCAGGGCGATAGCGTATGGGCCTTGGCACGTGGGGTTTGGGGTTTAGGGTTTGGGGCTTACGGTTTAGGGCTAGGGTTTAGGGTTTAGGGTTTAGGGTTTAGGGTTCAGGGTTTAGGGTTTAGGGTTCAGGGTTCAGGGTTTCGGGTTTAGGGTTTCGGGTTTAGGGTTTGGGGTTTAGGGTTTAGGGCGTTTAGGATTGAGGGTTTTGGGATCTACTTGGAGGTTCGTGGGTACTTAGAATCACCCCAAGCATAAGTCTGCTCATAACCTACTCAGGGGACTTAGGGGGCTTGTAAATGGGTGGCTATCAAAATTATGATCCCTTTTTGGGTACCCTAAATATGAGGTGCTGTATTACCATAGGGATCCAAAAAAGGGACCATAATTTTGACAACCACCCAAATACAGTTACAACTAGGGCTCGAAGTGCCTAGCCAGACCGGTTACAACGCTATAGGGTTTCATAGGCCCAAGAGTAAGCTAGGATTAAAGAGGGCGCCCATTTTCAATTGAAAGGGTTTATAAGGGAACTCAAACCAAACAAAAAAAGGGAATAAGGGCCTACACTGGGTCCTAGGAAACATGATCCATAGATCATATCCTGAAAGCCGTAAGGTTGTTCAGGACATCTTCCTGAATGAAAGGGGCTTTGTGGCCCTCTTCGACCTAAACGCGACGGAGTTATTGTCTAGGACTGGTGTGGAGGGTTTGACCATATACTCCCCTTAGAACCTTAACAAAGAATTTAATATGCTTATTCTTCCCTTGGGTTTTATTTCGAAAAATACAGAATAATTCCTAAGGGGCCTATAGTTATAGTTTAAGTTCAGAATGTAGGCTTGGCTGAGGCATTTGAGGCCCGGGAACGGGCTCGGGTGGGGGGGGGGAGGGGGGGGGGGGGGGGGGGGGGGGGGGGGGGGGGGGCTCTAAACCCTAAACCCTAAACCCTGAAACCTAAACCCTAAACCCTCAACCCTAAACCCTAAATGTGGGAAACTCCCTACGAGCAAGCAGGGGAGCGGACGTCAGTCGCGGTGCGGAGCTCTTGCCGCCTTTCCGAAAGGCTAGAAATCCTCTCTAGAGTTTAGGGTATTAGGGTATTAGGGTATTAGGGTTTAGGGCTTAGGGTACTAGGGTTTAGGGTGTTAGGGTTTAGGGTATTAGGGTTTAGGGTATGGTTTAGGGTTTAGGGTTTAGGGCTTCGGTTTGCAATGATCGAGGGCTTTGGGGTCTAGAACCCCCTCACTGAAAGGGCACACCCCTGAAGGGACATGGACATAGACGCGTGCCCCGGGTCCTGAAACCCAGCCGATGGACCCCTAAACCCTAAACCCTAAACCCTAAACCCTAAACCCTAAACCCTAAACCCTAAACCCTAAACCCTAAAACCTGACCCCTATCTCGGAACCTGCGTCCTCTTGCTTGCAGCTTTCTTCTGCCCTGCACGCCCCAAAATGCCCCAAAAAGTTCCAAACCCTAAGCCCCCAACCCCAAACCCAAACCGAGATCTCTAAACCCTAAACACTCAACCCCAAACCCAAACCGAAATCTCTAAACCCTCTAAACCCTAAACCCCAAACCCAAACCGAAATCTCTAAACCCTCTAAACCCTAAACCCTAAACCCAAACCGAAATCTCTAAACCCTCTAAGCCCTAAACTCTAAACCCAAACCGAAATCTCTAAACCCTCTAAACCCTAAACCCTAAACCCCAAACCCTGCCTGGGCTGAAAGGTGCTGAGGCACGCAGGGCAGCGTTGGCACCTTGATCCTCGGCGAGCCGCTCCACAGTGAGCTCCAGACACCTCACCGGGCTTTGGGGGCTTAGGGTGTAGGGTTTAGGGTTTAGGGTTGGGGGGGGGGGGGGGGGGGGTTTGGGGTTTAGGGGTTTCGGGTTTAGGGTCAGGGGTTCGGGGTTCAGGGTTTGGGGTTTGGGTTTTAGGGTTTGGGGTTTGGGGTTTGGGGTTTAGGGTTTGGGGTTTAGGGTTAGGGCTTAAGGTTCAGGGTTCGGGGTTTAGGGTTTATGGGTTTAGGGTTTGGGGTTGAGGGTGCAGGGGGAGCTTCAGTTCATGAAGGGCTAGAAAGGCCAGGATTGTTGGCGCCCTCCACCCGACACACCACAACAACCCCCGCAGCCCGAACGCCTCAACCCCTTTTCTCAAGTTCAGGTGGCTCACACTCTGAAACCTCAACCCCAAACTCTAAACCCTAGGCCCTGAACCCGAAACCCTAAGCCCTACCTAGAGACTCCACAACCCAGGAAAAAGGTAGGTCTCGGGAGAAACCCTGGGTGAAGAACGCGGTTCTCGAAAAAGGAGTTTTGCGTTTTCCGACGGGTATTTACGGGTTTGCCTAAACCCTAAACCCCAAACCCTAAACCTTAATTCTTGTTTCTTTTGTTTACGGGCTCCCAAGAGCAGCAGAATGGCAGAACCAGGCTACCGTTGCAGAAACGCGGTTTTATCACTGGAACCCTAAACCCTAAACCCTAAACCCTAGACTCTAAACCCTAAACCCTATACCCTGTACCCTAAACCCTAAACCCTAAACCCTAGGCCTCCAAAACCAGGCTCCGTATGACGGCCCAGCTTTTCTTAGGTTCTAGGTTCTCTGGGTAAACGCTAAAACCCAAAGCTCTAAACCCCAAACCCCAAACCCTAAACCCCAAAGCCTCAAACCCCAAACCCTAAAACCAAAACCCCCAAACCCTAAACCCCAAAGCCCTAAGCCCTAAACCCTAGTCCCGCCAAAGCACCTCTTGCCCAGCAAGCTCCAGGGTCCGTAGATGGACTCGTATGCCTCCTGGCCCGCAAACACCTCGCAAATGAAGGCAGGCTGCAGTTCTTTCGGGGTTCAGGGTTCAGGGTTCTTAGGGTTCAGGGTTCTTAGGGTTTAGGGTTCAGGGTTCTTAGGGTTTAGGGTTTAGGGTCATATCCGGGATCATTCAAATTTATTCTGGGTTCCGGGGTAAGCAAATCGAACGGGTTGATACCGTAACTCATATCGTGGACCTCACTATGGCAACCGTACGTACGTTCCCATACAGCCATACATTGGGATGTTCCCCCCTTGTACTGACAATCCTTAATTAAAGGGAATTATCGTACCCCCTGTTATAGTCCCTATTGTGGTTCCCCCTAGTTTTCTCCCTAGTATAGTCTTCAACAGGGATTCTAACAGGGGCTACGATAATCCTATTATGGACTGTTAGTATGAAGGGAACGAACAATCCTTAAACGGGAGTTATAGAAACCCATATTTTTGTCACTACTATAAGGACTGTTAGTCTAAGGGGGATTATCCCAAGCCATTACAGCCCTACACATTCATGGAGGGCTAAGGCCGTATGGGTCCACCGTGCCGCCTCTAGGGATCTCGGGTTTCAGGGTTTTAGGGCTTAGGGCTTAGGACTTACCCACCCAAACCCAAGCAACCCAGGGCTTCTGTTGGGGGGAACTGGCGGTTTTTAATGCGCTATAGGTAGCGTCTAGGTAAGTTCCCACAGACTGCAAGAATGAAGAAACTGTCTTTCAATCACATCATGGGTTCAGGGCTAAACACTAAACCCTAAACCCTAAACCCCTAAACCCCTAAACCCTAAAACTCGGGGCGTTGACCTGGGATGGGGCCGGGTTGAGGGTTGAGGGTTGAGGGTTTAGGGTTGAGGGTTTAGGGTTCAGGGTTTAGGGTTTAGGGAGACTGAGGAACCTGAGCCTGGACACCTCAGCCCTTCCTTCACACTGGTTCAAGAGCTCGAGGCTGCAGGGTAAAGAGGGGCATGAGAGAGTTGTTCTTAGGGTTTAGGGTTTAGGGTTTCGGGTTTAGGGTTTAGGGTCTAGGGTCTACGGTTTAGAGTCTACACTTGGGGGGGGGGTGGGGCATCACTGAGCCTTAGAACAAGCCCCGAAACCCCAACCCTAAACCCTAATTAAACCCTAAACCCTAAACCCTACAAGTAAACCCTAAACCCTAAAGCCCAGACCCTAGACCCTAAACCCTAAACCCTAAACCCAAATCCTAAACCCTAAACCCTAAACCCTAAGCCCAAGCCCTAAGCCCTAAGCCCTAAACCCTAAACCCCAACCCAGGTTTCTGAATGAGACAGTGGATGCCTTGACCTCACCAGTGATGATGAGCGCTGCATAGCCGGCTACCTCTGGGTTGGAGGAATTTAGGGTTTAGGGTTTAGGGTTTAGGGTTTAGGGCTTAGGAACCCTACACCCCAAACCCTAAACCGAAACCCAACTTGTGAGAATGGCAGCTCGGGGGAACCTGAACCCTAAAAACAGGGGAATAAGGGCCTACGCTGGGTCTTGAATTCAAAAGGTTTGGGCCGTACACCCTAAACCCTAAACCCTCAACCCTCAGCCCTCAACCCTCAACCCTGAACCCTACCACATACCCTAAGGCTTTGACCGGGTGTTCTGTACAGGGAACAAACTTGCCTGTAGGACCCCGGGCTCGAAATCCCAAAGCCTCCATGCTGGAGGTTACCAAGTTACCCAGAGGGACTTCTTCGCGACTCTTAGGTTTAGGGTTTAGGGTTTAGGGTTTAGGGTTTAGGGTTTAGGGTTTAGGGTTTAGGGTGTAGGGTGTAGGGTGTAGGGTGTAGGGTGTAGGGTGTAGGGTGTAGGGTGTAGGGTGTAGGGTTTAGGGTTTAGGGTTTGGGGGATTCAGGGTCGTGGAAGTTGTGGGAGAATTCTGTGAAGTGTGGGGAGTTCTGCGAACGGAGGGGGAAGTAGTATATGTGGGTTTCCGAAATTAAGGGTTATTGGGGTACCTTGTTATAAGGGAATGCTACTATTTTGGGGTCTATACTAGGGGTCCCTTCATCCCTAAAAACCCTAAACCCGAAACCCTAAACCCTGAACCCTAAACCCCAAAAGGCTCATCGAGACCCTGAGAAGTCTAAGGCCTCTCCGCGGCGGAAGAGTGCGGTTCCATGTGCATCGCTACCTGATGCCCAAATTTCTAGAGGGCTTGAGGGCTTAAAGTGCTTAGGTAGGATAGGGTTTGGAGGGATCTTGGGGGGGGGGGGGGGGGGCGGGTCAGAGATTAGGGGTTTAGGGTTTATATAGGGTTCAGGCTTTAGGGGTTTAGGGTTTAGATTTTTTGGGCATTAGGGCTTGCTTGCTTGCAGGGGCTCAGGGTCTCAGGAGACTCCAGACTTGAGGGGTTTGGGGTTTCGGGTTTGGGGCTTAGGCTCCATAAGGTTTAGGGTAAACACCGTTTTAGGGCTCTAGGGTTAAAAACCTAGGGTTTAGGGTTTAGGGTTTAGGGTTGAGGGTTTAGGGTTTAAGGATTTTAGGGTTTCGGGTTTAGGGTGGCCGGGTGGCCCTTGAAAGCTAACCCCCACCTGTCCCCACCATCTGGCAGCCTCGCTGCAGGAAGACCTGACAGTCGACTCCAGTTAATTAAGGGCTTAGGGTTTAGGGTTTAGGGTGCAGGGTTTTGGGTTTAGGGTTTTGGGTTTTGGGTCTAGGGTTTGATGGTTGAGTTTAGGGGTCCGACTTCAGGTTGTTTAGGGCTTAGACTTTAGGGGGTTTAGGGTACCCTCAGGGGCTTAAACCGCACGCTCATCTGGAACTCGTGGCAGCGGCTACGGTACCTTAGTAGCCCAGAAACCATATTATATTAAGGGCACCCTTTTTTGGGTTAGTTACTCAATAAGGGAACCCATAACCATAAAAAGGCAAAGGGTACCCCTGGGCTGCTGAGGTACTGCTCTCCGTGGTCAGCATGCTCGGGGGCTTCGGGATTAAAGGTTTAGGGTTTAGGGTTTAAAGCAAAAATGCTGAGGTCCAAACACTTAAGTCTTAAACCCTGCGCGCTAAACTGGAAACCCTGAACATCCAAAACCCTAAATCCTAAACCCTAAACCCTAAGGGCTTCGGGTGGTGGGCGCGAGAGTCCACGTTGAGGCCTACGCTCAAAGAGCCATCCACCTCATGCAGACAACCTCCAGAACACCCCAAACAAAAGCCTTATTTCCGCGGGTTTAGGGTTTAGGGTTTTAGAAAATTAGGGTTTAGGGTTTAGGGTTTAGGGTTTTAGAAATTTGAGGGTTTAGGGTTTAGGGTTGAGGGTTTAGGGTTTAGGGACCCTAAACCCTCAACCCGAAACCCTACTCCCCCACTGTCATTCTCTAGCTCCAGGGTTTTCGTGTGGAGGAGGCGTTGCCCAGGTAGTTGTTGGATCCACGTGGCCGGCGAAAAAAGGTGCACTGCCGCGTACTGGACACGCAAGGAGTCGAAGCACGAAACGGCAGGGCTGATGTGGCGGCACACGCCCCGAAACGCCTGGCTGTTAGTGCCGGCCCAGAACTCCTGAGGCCCAGGGAAAGCTGGCAAACCATGATTTTTGCAGCTTTTCCAACGGCTTGCAGGCAAGTTGAAGAGCTTAGGGTTTAGGATTAAGGTAGTCTTGGTGTATTACTTAAAATCTCAGTCATCGTTGGTGTTGCCCCAGGTTTGCAAACGGTTTGGGGAGAGCAGGGACGTTACATCGTCCTTTCGTATGGGCGGCTGTGAAAATTATGGTCCCTTTTGGGGTACCCTAAATACTAGGTGCCGCATTCTAATAGGGATCCAAAAAGGGACCATCATTTTGACAGCCACCCATGTGGTCTCTGACCTTCTTGAAAGGGGTTCCCCAATTCAGTCCCTGCATGTAAGGAAGACAAGGTTTACGTATAACGTTTAGGTTTCTAAGGTTTGGGGTTTTTAGTGTCAGGTTTCGGGTTCACGCGGTTCATAGGCTTTCGGGTTGATATGCAGGTTATGAGGGTTTTACGGATTTATGGGGACCCTCTCAGGAATACAACGCTGAGCCGGCAAACTCTCAGGGATCAGGGTTCAAAACTTAAACTGCTAAAGCCCGAAACCCTATAAACCCTAAACCCTGGACCCTAAACCCTGAACCCTGAACCGCAACCCCAAGCCCCAATTAAGCCCTAAGCCCTGAGCCAAAAGCCCAAAACCCGACCCCCAAACCCAAAGTTCGGCCTCAAGGCGGCTTTGTTCCACCTGTCCAACAGGAAGTGCGGATCGCAACATGCCCTGAATGGACCAAAAACCCTAAACCCTAAACCCTAAACCCCTAACCCCTAAACCCTCAACCCTAAGCCCGAAACTTTGCCCTAAACCCTGAACTGCAACAAAGGGTCCTAAGGGTTTAGCCCATGTTCCCAAACCGAAAGTTTCCAACATGTCCCCCCCCCCCCCCCAAAAAAGCTTGAAAGTGCATCGGCACCCTTGTATGTATGTGTGCCCTCGAAGACAAGTATAACGCACTTTGTGATGGCGCGCAAGCCCCCACAAGTCTACGGCCTTTGGAGTTTAAGTATCAATGAGTTCAGAAGGGGGGGGCTGCCGTAGTCAGGTTGAAGCCTAGGTTGAGGGTGTTGGAGGTATGGTTTAGTGTGGAGCAGTTCAGGGTTCAGGGTTTAGGCTTTATAAGCATTTACCCTAACGCTAAACCCACAACCCCTGGACCCTGGAAAATCTCACAATCCCATAACTTAGAGAATCCCCCATAAACCCTAAACCCTAAACCCTAAATCGACAAATTTGGTGTAGGGCTCGGGCCTCAAGGTAGGGTGAGTTCTTTGCCGTATTGGGCCCCCCTTGGAGGAATTCGGGCCCGAGAAACCTGGAGCTCTATAAAGCCTGTAAGCCCAAAACCCTCAACCCTATAGGGTTTAGGGTTTAGGGACCCTAAACCCTAGACCCTCAACCCGAAACCCTAATCTCCCACTTTTGCCCTGGCAGCGACCTGACGGAAAAGTGCCGGATACCGCTGTCGCCTTGACATCGCCCAGGGTATGCAAAGCCAGTGTTTACGGAGCTTACCTGCACCCTCAGCAGAGTCTCAACAGTTTCGGAATGTTATTGTATGTGTGGATGTTTCGTGATAGTCGGTACCGGTATGGAATGCCCAAAGAAACAAAACACAACGGAGCAGGGACTACAATTGAGGGCCAAGGTGGGCTGAATTAGTCCCCAAACCCTAAACCCTAAACCCGAAACCCTAAACCCTAAAAACTAAACCCTAAACCCGTCTTGGCGCGCTCTTCGTTCAGCCCGGGTCCCGCCGCACACGCGCGAGCATGCACTCCGTCGACTCACCCAAATCCCCGAACGCCGGACATAAGCCATAAATACTAACCCTAAGCCCTAAACGGATCCCCCGATATATATATATATATATATATATATATAAATAAACAAATAATAATACCAATAATAATCATAATAATAGTAATAGTAATAATTAATAATAATAATAATAGTATTAATATATATATATATATATATATATACATATATTATTGATTTCATTTTTCCCCCGGCTCTCGGTTCTCCAGTCCTCCCGCCCCCCATGGCATCCCCCTTCCTTCCCCTACACCCTACCCCCCCCCCCCCCCCCCCCCCCCCGCCCCTCCCCCATCCCCTGAACCCTGAACCCTAAACCCTGAACCCTAAACCCTAAACCCTAAACCCTAAACCCTGAACCCTGAACCCTAAACCCTGAGCCCTAAAACTCGAACCCTAAACCCAAACTCCACCTCCCTAAACCTTAAATTAGACCCTGAAGCCGAGACCTTAAACCCTGAACCTGGGGGACCCTAAACCCCAAACCCTAAACTAAACCCTAAACTCTAACCAAATACCCTTGTAAGCTGTAAACCAACCCTCTGAAGCCTCACCCCAACCCCGCCCCAGCCACACCATGCGGGCGGGCGGGGCGGGGGCGGGGGGGGGGGGGGGGGGGGGGGGGGGGGGGGGGGCTGCACCCGGATCACATAGATGTGTATGTAAATAATGAATGGACAAAGAGAGCGTGAAAGAGAGAGACAGAGAGAGAGTTTACCCTAAACCCTAAACCCTAAACCCTAAGCCCTAAGCCCTAAGCCCGAAGCCCTAAGCCCTAACCCGAAACCGCGGGAAGGCCCAGTTCCCGTGCTTGGATTGTCAAGAGGGGCTTAGAATATTCCAAAAAAATAGATCTAGGGTTTCGGGTTTGGGGTTTAGGGCTTCCTAGCAACCTAGTTGTTCATAGTAGATCACCCAATTCAAGCCCTACCCACCACCTTAATGTACATCGCAGATGAAAGCCGAGCCAAGGCACAGGAAGGCGGCCGCGGCAATCACCTCTTCCCCATG
This sequence comes from Symbiodinium natans, assembly GCA_905221605.1. Lineage (NCBI taxonomy): Eukaryota > Dinophyceae > Suessiales > Symbiodiniaceae > Symbiodinium > Symbiodinium natans. The sequence continues at coordinate 853,807 of CAJNDS010000580.1, read as the reverse complement.
CACACGTCAAGTTCGGTGCTTTAGGGCATCGGGCGTTGGGCTGGATGGTTTAGGGTTTAGGGTTTAGGGTGTTCCAAAGTGCCGCGGTCCCGACCCGCACCAGGGAGTGGTGGCGGGTCGGGCCGCCTCGGTGCAGCGGATCCCACCCCAGCCACCCAAACTACCGCCTTTTTCGGGTTTAGAGCGGTCTACCCCCCACGGCCCCCCTATCAAGGGGGCTTACACCTCGAGTCTCGCCGATGGCCGGGATGAGACGTGTTGACTGCTGCTGTTGCTTGAGCCTACACTTTCCTGGATCAACAGGGAGCGGGACAATCTGTTTCACCCATACTGTGTTTAAGACACCCTCAAGCCCAATTCCGGACCCAAGCTCATTCATATGGCAGAATGGCGAGGGCCAAGCGCGGAAGGCCCGGCCACCCACAGGCGCAAGGGCTTCTCTGGCCCAGCCTGGTCTTTTTTGACAGGACCTCCTGTGCTGGGGTCGCGCGTCTTGGGCCCGGCCTCCCCACCGGGGTCGCGCAAGGGCCGGCGGGGGCGGGGCGCGGCCGGGGCATCCCTGAGGGCAGCCCTGGCGGGGGCAACCCCTGCAAGGGCAACCTGGCACGGGCAACCCTGGAAGGGGCAAGGCGAGGTTTTTTCGTATAAAAAATATTTTTTATTTTCTCTGTATATGTCAACCTTGGCGGGGGCAACCCTGGCGGGGCCCTGGCGGGGGCGACTTCTAATGGGAAACCCTGGCAATTAATTAATAGAGAACTTTGACAGGGCCCTTCAAGCATCTGGTGCCCATATGGCACTTGAAGCCCTGCTCGGCAACTAAACAAAACTTCATAGAGAGGGACGACGAAGCCTCGCCAGCGCGCGAGGAGGACGAGGTGATCTGGCAGGGCCGTCGCAGAGAAGGTGCACAATTCCTGAGTAGGCGACGTGAGGAGGCGTGGAATCGTGACGGGGCAACCGGGCGAGGGCAACCGGGTGAAAGCAATGTCACCCTGGCGGGGGCAACCCTGGTGGGGCAACCCTGCCAAGGGCAACCCTAACTCTGCGGCAACCCTGGCGGGCGCAACCCTGGCGGGGGCAACCCTGGCAGGGGGCAAGCCTGAAAACTGGGCAACCCTGGCGGGGGCAGCCCTGAGCAACCTGGCGGGGGCAATCCTGGCGGGGGGCAACCTCGAGGGCAACCCTGGCGGGGGCAACCCTGGCAGGGCAACAGAGGCAACCCTGGGGCAAACGTGGGAGAAAAAGTGGTGGGCCAACCCTGGCGGGGGCAACCTGGCAGGGGCAACCCTGGCGGGGGCAACCGGTGGGGGCAAGGTGAGGTATATGTATATATATATATATATATATGCACATTATTGTCTGGAGTCTGAACGGAGCGGACGTGCAGTGGGGGCAATGGCAGGGGCCACTAATGGAGAACTTTGGCAGGGCCCTTCATAAGAGAAGGACGACGACAATTCCTGAATAGGGCGAGAACAATTCCGACCCTACCAGGCTGGCGGGGGCATCTGTCAGCCTGGCGGGGGCACCGCTGGTGGGGGCACCGCTGGCGGGGGCAACCGTGGTGGGGGCAACCCTGGTGGGGGCAAATTTGGCGGGGGCAACCCTGGTGGGGGCAACCCTGGCGGGAGCAACCCTGGGGGCAACCCTGGCGGGGGCAACCCTGGCGGGGGCAACCTGGCGGGGGCAACCCTGGCGGGGGCAACCCTGGCGGGGGCAACCCTCTGGTGGGGGCAACCCTGGTGGGGCCTAACACCCTGGCGGGGGCAACCCTGGCGGGGGCAACCCTGGCGGGGGCAACCTTGTTGGGGGCAACCTTGTTGGGGGGAACCCTGAGGGGCAACCCTGGCGGGGGCAACCCTGATGGGTGGGGGCAACCGTGGGGGGGGCAACCCTGGCGGGGGCAACCCTGGCGGGGGCGGCGAGGGCTGCCGGGCGTGGTGGGGGCAACCCTGGGCAATTTTGGCGGGGGCAACCCTGGCAACCCAACCCGGCAACCCTGGCGGGGGCAATCCTGGTGGGGGCAACCCTGGCGCGCAACAGCTTCTTAGGCCCGACCTCCCCCGCCGGGGTCGCGCGTCGGGGGTTTAGGGTTAATCCATTATTACATTGTGCCCTATGGCTAGCAGGGATGCATCAGGTGTGGCAAGCTCGATCTGCTTGGCAAAGCAAGCAGATCTCGAAGCGGTAGCGTTCAGTTGTACCGTCCGCCGCCTGGCGCGGGCGGCCTATGGTTTAGGGTTTAGGGCTTAGGGTTTAGGGCTTTTGGGGTTTAGGGTTGATTTAGGGCTTCGGGTTTAGGGTTTAGGGTTTGGGTCTAACCCCAAACCTAAACGCCTCAGGGGCCGTAGGCCTTAAGGCTGCCGTGGATCGGGGATGGGTTTAGGGTTTAGGGTTTAAAGGTTTAGGGTTTAGGGTTTAGGGTTGAGGGTTTAGGGTTTAGGGTTTAGGGTTTAGGATCCAACTTGCCGGAAGGTTTCTGAGGGTCACCCACAGGGAAACTAGATCCGGCACATCGCGCCCTACTTCCTAGATTCCCAAATCCGAAGCTTTAGTAAGCCTGAACCACAACCTCAAAACAAACAAAAAGAATTCTCAACCCTCCCTAAACCCGAAACCCTAAACCAAAAACCCCGAGGCCTTAGTACCCTAAACCCTAAACCCTAAACCCGAAACCCGAAACCCTAAACCAAAAAACCCGAAACCTTAGTACCCGAAAAACCCGAAACCCGAAACCCTAAACCAAAAACCCCGAAACCTTAGTACCCGATACCCTAAACCCTAAACCCTAAACCCGAAAAAACCCTAAACCCTAAACCCGAAAAACCCGAAACCCTGCATGCGCCTCGTCGTTGGAGAGGGGCGGAGCGACCTGCACCTTCTGCGCACGCCTGGGTTACCCAACTTTCAGGGTTTAGGGTTTAGGGTTTAGGGTTACAGGCCGCGGAATCCCGAATTTTGCTCTTCTAACCCTTGGGTTTGAAGATTCAGATGGAAGATTGCTCCTAAACCTATCCGGGAGGGAGTCATCAATCTTCAGGCACAATCGTGAACCCCAGGGTGTTGAATGACAAACCTTGTTCATTTCCTCCAGCTGTCATTCCAAGGTCTGGAAATTCCGGATTGAAGCGTCCGCCTGCACCTTTTCCTGGGAATTCTCAATCTTCAACCTTCACTCCAAGGCGTTCGAATTTAAACTTGACATGCTTATTCCAGTTGCTATTCAACAACGCAATATGACTGAAGCAGCCTGACTATATGGGCAGAACTGCTTGGCTCATCCACGGATTAATGGTCACATGGCTGACACCTATCCCCCCTTATACTTCTAGATAGGAACCCCTGTAAGGCCCAAGTATACCCTAAACCATCCCAAACCCTAAACCTTAAACCCTAAACCCTATATGTACGTGATATGCCTATGGACACCTAACCATTCCGTAGGCTGCAGGTTAACAAAAGCATTGGCAAAACGCCATTCAACCGTTCCGCCAGTTGACTCTGCCCACCGGTTTAGGGTTTGGGGCTTAGAGTTTGGGGCTTTGGGGTTGAGGGTTAAGCTAGCTTCATGGCTTCGGAAGACAGATTGGATGAGTCGAGCCGGCTTAGAAGCGGCTTTCATGGTTTGATGGTTTGCGCTGCCTGGCTGGGCAAATATTTCATGGACACCAGAGGTCTGAGCTTTGTCGCTTCATGGATTCGTGGCTCATGGTTGTTTAGGGTTTAGGGGGTTAAGGGGTTTGGGGTTTAGGATGGGTGAACGGTGGATCATGTTACAAAACATTTCTTATGTGTAGATGGCTGTTAGGCGAGTTTGGTGTACAGCAGGGGTTAGTGAAAACCAAAGACGTGCCACTATTGCAGGTGACAACGAACAAAAGGAGCCTTGATAGATCTGAGTTATGTTCCCAGTCGGATATATATATATATATATATATATACACCTATATGTATGTATGTATGTATGTATGTATGTATGTATGTATGTATGTATGTATGTATGTATGTATGTATGTATGTATGTATGTGTGTATGTATACATATATGTATACATATATGTATACATATATACATATATATATATATCTTGTGATTTGGTTTTGTATGATGCACATGTGCGTGTGTGTGTATGGGTGTGAGTGTGAGTGTGAGTGCGAGTGCGAGTGCGAGTGCGAGTGCGAGTGCGAGAGGGTGTGTGTGTGTGTGTGGGTGTGCGAGTGCGAGTGCGAGTGCGAGTGCGAGTGCGAGTGCGAGTGCGAGTGCGAGTGCGAGTGCGAGTGGGTGTGTGTGTGTGTGTGTGTGTGTGTGTGTGTGTGTGTGTGTGTGTGTCTGTGTGTGTGTGTGTGTTGTTTTGTTTCTTTTGGCCGCTGCTTTGGCCTGGACCCAGTGGCCTTCGTCTTGAGCAGTAGTAGTGGAGCGAGTAGATGGGCCCTGACTAATTAAACCCTAAACGCTGAGGAGGGGGGGATGGTTAGGGGCTGAACCCTAACCGCAGCCCACAGAACCTCCAAAGCCCCTGACAGACTATACCCTAAACCTAAACCTTAGAACAACTCCAAAAGCCCTTACCGCCCCCCAAACACTTTAAAAGCTCCAAAGCCCTAAAAGGCCAACCAAAAAGCTTGAGCGTCCCAACCTAAACCCCAGATGCTGTAAGTCCCGAAAACCCTAAATAACAACCCTCGAAACCCCGAAAACCCTAAACCAGCAAAAAGCGAAAGAGAGAGGGAGAGAGACGAGAGAGAGGAGAGAGAGAAGAGAAGAGAAGAGAGAGAGAGAGAGACCTAGACCCTGAACCCGAAACCCTGAACCCGAAACCCTAAACCCTAAACCCTAAACCCTAAACCCTAAACCCTAAACCCTAAACCCTAAACCCTAAACTTAAACCCTAAACCCTAAAACCTAAACCCTAAACCCTAAACCCTCCTAAACCCTCCTAAACCCTAAACAACCCAACCTGGGGTCCCAGCGCAAGAGGACCCTGGTGGCTGTGCCCCATGGACTGGTCCAGGTCCAGCGACTCGTGGAACCTCCGCAAGGGTTTAGGGTTTAGGGTTTAGGGTTTAGGGTTTAGGGGTTAGGGCTTAGGGTTTAGGGCTTAGGGCTTAGGGTTTAGGGTTTAGGGCTTAGGGTTTAGGGTTTAGGGTTTAGGGCTTAGGGTTTAGGGTTTAGGGTTTAGGGTTCAGGGCTTAGGGATTAGGGCTTAGGGCTTAGTATTTAGGATTTAGGGCTTAGGGCTTAGGGTTTAGGGTTTACGATCTTTGCGGCAAGGTTCCTGATGGTGTTCATGATTTTCGTGTGAGAGAGAGCTTGGGAGGTGGAGGGGGGGGGGGGGGGGGTGGGTGACAGTGAAGCAGGTCAGGGGCTGCAGACAGAACGTGAGGACAGGGTTTAGGGTTTAGGGTTTAGGGTTGAGGGTTGAGGGTTTAGGGTTTAGGGTTGAAACCCTAAACCCTAAACCCTAAACCAGGGTTGATCCGAAGGTTCAGCTTTGCACCGCGACGCGATGGCAAGCCACACCTTCCATCCGGGCTCCAGGCTTCTGACTCGAGTTCATAAACCCTAAACCCTAAACCCTAAACCCTAAACCCTAAACTTAAACCCTAAACCCTCGGGGTTGGGGTTGAGGGGGCTTCGGGCTTGTAATTGTAGGGCTTAGGGTTTGAAGGGGCTTACGGTTGAAGTGTGTGCGGCTTTCTGCGTGTGTGGCTTGTGCTTGTAGGGTTTGTAGGGCCTACGGTTCGTAGGGCTTGTAGGGAACTTCAAACTGAGAATCGGCTTCGTTTTCGGGTTTCTAGGGTTTAGGGTTTAGGGTTTAGGGTTTAGGGTTTAGGGTTTAGGGTTTAGGGCTCTGGAGCTCTAGGACGCTACCACACCCTCCTTGTCACTAGCCCCCTTTCTGTCGGTGCATTGTTCTTGCCGAAGAAGTTCGCAGGAAACTCTCAAAGGGTCGGGAAGAAGCCCCTGAGTAAGCTCAATAAACCAGGCTGCCCCTAAACCCAGACCCTCAACTCAAAATTCTCTGCATTTAGGGTTTCGGGCTTCATGGCTAAAGTTAACCCTATAAACCCTGAGTCCGGGAGCTTACACCCTAAACTTAGGGTTTATTTTTTTGGTTTCGGATTTAAGGTTTAGGATTTAGGGTTTTAGGGCTTTAGGGTTCCGGGAGCCTTCTCACGTTGGAGAACATTCCGCTCGGCTCGCTGCTGACCTGTGTGACAGGGGTTTAGGGTTTAGGGTTTAGGGTTTAGGGTTTAGGGTTTAGGGGAAGAGATCCTATGGGGGGGTGGGTGGGGGCTTCGCCGGGAAGTACGACACTCGAACCACTCAAACCCCGGCCATAGCTGCACTTTGCAGCTCGGAACTACCACTTTAAAGGCAGCGACATGGTCCTTAGTATGGGCCCTTACAAGGGTACCCTGTTAATATACCCCTTACGTATATACTTTTGCAAATTAAGGGCCCATCCATCAGAACCCTGTCAGGGAGGCGAGGGACTATACCTTGGGCCCATGAAACTACCCAAAGAGCCTGAAACCCTAGGCCCGAATCTCCAGACCCTCGGCCTATAAGTGGGTCTCAAGATGAAGTTCCCTTTTCCTTTTTTTGGTCCCTACATGGTACGGCCGTAGAGTAAAGAAGCACGTGCCAAACCCTGACCCCCAAACACACGGTCGTGCCTCTTGCTAGTACGACTGCTACTACTACGACGAACCCTAAACCCTAAACTCAGAGCCCTGAGCCGTCCCCAAGCCCATGAGAGCCTTTTGATAAGCCAAACACTCCAAAGTCCTGCTGCCGACTCCACCCAAGATCTAGGGCTTTCAACCCGCCCTAAACCCCAAAAACCCAGAGACCCCAGAGCCCTAAATCCTACAAACCCCTAAAGCCCTAAACCCTAAAACCCTAAAACCCAAAAACCCTAAAACCCCAAAAAACCAAAACCCTAGAAAAGCCCCAAAAAGACCCCCGCTTAGTCAGCTGTAGCCGCCTCTGAGTCCTTGTCATCCGCATCGACCTCCCACACTACTTGAGAAGGCCGGGGGGGGGATACGGATTTCAGGGTTTAGGGTTTGGGGTTTAGGGTTTAGGGTTTAGGGCTGGGGGTTTAGAAAAATTTGGGATTAGGGCTTACACAAGGGGTCTTCTAGCATGGTCTTCATGGGGAGATCTTGGCTGACCAGGGCTACCAGGGTCTACTGATGGAACGCCGAGCTGTTCGGTTGCTGCGGTTTGGGGTTAAGGGTTTAAGGGTTATTTAGGGTTTAAGGGTTTAAGGGTTTAAGTTTAAGGGTTTAAGGGTTTAGGGGTTTTAAGGGTTTAGGGCTGAGGGCTGAGGGTTCAGCATCTCAAGTCCAAGTGCTCACTATGTTTAGCAGCTCTTCAGGTGCCGCAAAAGCACCCACTCACCCAGAGAATCCCAGACCATTAAGATAACTCAAAAAGATTCACTCACAACCCAAAACCAAAGACCTAAACGCCCTAAGCACTAGGCCATGAGCAGTGGCCCCCTGAACCTTAAACCCACCCTCGGAACCCTAAGCACTGAACCCCTAGACCCTACTGGCAGGATGACCTTGCCTAACGTTTTTATGACCTTGCCAAATGCTTTAATGACCTTGCCTAATGGTTCATGAACATTCATAGTAGATATGATATAGAGGCTTAGTGCTTAGGCCCCCCCCCCCCATCCCCCCGGCTCCCGCTCACACACACAAAATATTCTCACGTCAGACCTGAGTTGGAACCCTATTCTGGGATTGCAGTGTGGGTGGTGAGCATGGGCAGTGGGGGGTGGGTGGGTGGTGGGTGGGGGGGGCCTAGACCCCAAACCCTAAACCCTAAACCCTAAACCCTAAACCCCAAACCCCAAACCCCAAACCCCAAACCCCAAACCCCAAACCCCAAACCCCAAACCCCAAACCCCAAACCCCAAACCCCAAACCGCAGTGCGAGGGCTGCTCGGCCTCATGCACATCATCTTGCACGATGGTATTCAGGAGGTCTTGGAGAGTGAGGATGCCAACCTTGGATGGAGGAAAGAAGCTCAGGCAGAAGAAGCAAGAAGCGGCGCCATGTATACAAACTCAAAAAGACAGGCTTAGGGTTTGGGGTTGAGGGTTTAGGCCTAAACCCTAAACCCCAAACCCTAAACCCATGAGCCCAACTCCAACCACAAAACAACCCCACGGCCGGTGCTCCACTTCTAGGTTCAGGGTACGTATTCACCCAAATATTTCTGTACCTACAACCCAGATTATAACCATATTTGGGGCGCTTCAGGGGCTTATAAGTGGGTTACAAGGACAGTTCTTATACCCTGAACCCTAAACCCTAAACCCCAAGCCCTAAGCCCCCAAACCCCAAAACCCAAAACCCCAAACCCCAAACCCAAAACCCAAAACCCTAAACCCTAAGCCCTAAGCCCTAAGCCCCCAAACCCTAAACCCTGAAGCCTGAACCCTAAACCCTAAACCCTAAACCCTAAACCCTAAAGTACTCATGAACCTCCAAGCAGTCACCATCCCAAGCTCCCGGCATGCCGGAAGTAGGGATCGCAGTCCTCAGGGCTCGGTCGGGTGTAGGGTTTAGGGTTTAGGGTTTCTCAGGGCTCGGTCGGGTGTAGGGTTTAGGGTTTAGGGCTAGGGTTTAGGGTTTAGGGTTTAGGGTTTGGGGTTTAGGTTTTTTGGTTTAGGGTTTAGGGTTTAGGGTTTAGGGTTTATAGAACTTAGGATTTTGGGTCTCAAGAGCTATAGAGCTTGGGGTTTTGGGGCTTGAGCTTGAGTTTGCAGCTTAGGGTTTGGCGTTTGGAAGGCTTAGGGTGCCAGGCTCTCAGGCAGGTACCACGTTTAGGGTTTAGGGCTAGGGTTTAGGGTTTAGGGTTTAGGGTTTAGGGTTTAGGGTTTAGGGTTTAGGGCTTAGGGTTTAGGGTTTAGGGTTTAGGGTTTAGGGTTGCCTGTTCTTCGCCAGTTCTGCTTAGACAGGCCAAGGAAGCCACTACCTGTTGCCCTACTTGGAGGTGCAGGGTACTCATTAACCAATTATACTTATAGCTGTACTTATGACCATACTAGGGCACTTAAGGGGCCTATAAGTGGGTTGTAAGTACGGCTAGAACTGGTTAATAAGTACCATGAACCTACAAGTACTGTTTGTTAGTTAAGAATCCTGTATCTTGCTCCTCCAATAAGGAAGGACAAAAACAGGCTGAACTTCTTCCATTCCTACACTGCAAGGAAGCCCCAGAATTATCAAGTTCCGAGTCTTCGCTAAGTAGGGTACCTTTACACAAACCAGTTTAGCAGCTTGCTTTTAACACCTCTTTGGTAGGGGAGCCGGCTACTTGCGCAAACAAGCCGACGGTCTTCTGCCCTAAACCCTAAACCCTAAACCCTAAACCCTAAACCCAAAACCCTAAGCCCTAAACCCTAGACCCTGAGCTAGAGGCGCCGGCGATAGCATTAAACGTGAGCTCATTGTTTAGGGTTTAGGGTTTAGGGTTTAGGGATAGAGTCCAGGGTTTAGGGTTGGGATGTTCCCCCTCAGACAAACAATCCTTGATTGGGTTATAGTAACGGGGCACTATAAACCCTATTAAGGAGTTCGTATAAAGTGGAACATCCCAACGTGAGCTCATTGTGCTGTTTCTTGTTGCTCCAAAGGTTTTTGTCTGCAACCTCTCGCAGTGGCCGCATTGCACAAATCCGGGTTTAGGGTTTTAGGGTTTAGGACCCGTTTCCCGTTTCGTCTTCCCGAGAGAGTTGCGAAACTGAACCACCAGTATGGAATCGTGTCAGAAGCCAGGCCCAAAAAAGGATTTCCTAGAGGGTGGCCCATTTTGATGCGAATATGAAAAGACTCGAAACATCGTTTTCGATCCAGAGAGGGGACAAATCTGTGTATAAAATCTAAGTAAGTACGCGAAGCACCTTTTGATGCATTCAAGTACTAACCAAGCCCCAACCCCCAGCCACAGGCGTGGGTCATTTGGATGGGGTTGGGGGGGGGGGGGGGGGGGGCAGGGGACATTAAACACAAAACTGAACGTGCAAAAATATGTGTGTGTGCACATCAATCTCTAACATTTGCAAAATATTTGGTCAAAATATTTGGTCCCTTAACCATCAACCATACCCCGAGCCCCAAAAGTGCCGTAAAACCAAAAGCCCTTGACCACAAGCCCAAAGCCGGTTGGGGTTCAGGGTTCATGCAGTGTCTAGGGGCTTACTACTAACTGCTTAAGAACCCCAAAAAAACACATCTTTCTTATTAAGGGTCATATAGGGATTGTTGTCTATATTCTTTTGGGGTTCTTAAGCAAACAGTAGCTTAGCGTCTGAAGCCGCAGACCTGATCGGCGGCACACGAAGCTCCATACTGCAAAGCGCGCACAATCAGATCTGAGCAGCCTTGAACCTAAAGCCGTAGCACCTCCACACCCCCACCCCCCCTCCGCAAATAATCGCCAATCTCAAGCTGCAATTATATATGAAGAGATAAGTCAGGTACATAAATGGTTTCTTCCATATAATTACACACGTTAATTACTATCTCCCGCCGGGACCTCGTCGTCGACAACGCCGCGAACCGCCGCCAGCTGGCTAGCTCCTGCCAGGAGAGACCCCGCACCCGGGACCAACCCTAATCCAAACAGCTTCAAATCGGTTTAGGGTTTAGGGTTTAGGGTTTAGGGTTTAGGATTTAGGGTTTAGGGTTTACCCCTTCAGGGTATCTAAGCATGCAGCAGACCTCGACGTCGACGGAAGTGTGAACCAGCCCAAAGTCACTTTTAATCGAGGTTGCCTGCTGCTTCGCGGCGTAGAGCTACACTAGGTGGCCTTAGGGTTTAGGGTTCAGGGTTTAGGGCTTTAGGGTTTAGGGTTTCAGGGGTTTTAGGGTTTTAGGGTTTTAGGGTTTTAGGGTTTTGGGGTTTTAGGGTTTTAGGGTTTTAGGGTTTTAGGGTGTTAGGGTTTTAGGGTTTTAGGGTTTTAGGGTTTTAGGGTTTTAGGGTTTTAGGCTCTTATTTAGGCTTTTAGGGTTTTAGGGTTCTAGGCTTTCATTTAGGCTTTTAGGGTTTTAGGGTTTTAGGGTTTTGGGGTTTCAGGGTTACCCTAGGTGGCCTGCAAGCCCGAAAACGGGTTAAGGCTTGTGGACTTCGGGGCCTAAGAGTAGTTCAGATCTACCTAACAACTCTCTGATGCAGTTCCTTCTCGTGTGGCCCACTAGATTTCCTAGCGCAACCAAGCAAGAAAACCAAGACTGAAGTACCCCCCCTAAACCCTAAACTTATAAACCCTAAACCCTAAACCCTAAACCCTAAACCCCCTAAAGGCCCGAGCTGGCTGTACGGCAAAGGCCCGCACCCTACGGCACTTCAGTTTAGGGTTTAGGGTTTAGGGTTTAGGGTTTAGGGTTTAGGGTTTAGGGTTTAGGGTTTAGGGTTTAGGGTTTAGGGCTTAAATAATCTTAAGTGAGGGAGGCTCTTTGGAAACCACCGGGCCGCCAAACGCCCCAAAAAAAACCTCAAATAAAAAGACGAAGGACGAAATTCTAGCAAAAAAGGCCTAAAAGGAACCCCTATAAGTTTAGGGTTTAGGGTTTAGGGTTTAGGGTTTAGGGTTTAGATAATCTATACACCCTCAACCCCGAATCAACACCAGACCACGAAGCCACGCCTTTCCGGAACTCTTCCAGAAGTTCTGGCAGAGGTCGATCCTGTTTTGCTAAACCCTAAACCAAAATCCCTACCTAAACCCTAAACCCCGAACCCCGAACCCTGAACCCTGAATCCTAAACCCTAAACCCTAAACCCTAAACCCTAAACCCTAAACCCTAAACCCTAGACCCTAAACCCTAAACCCTAAACCCTAAACCCTAAACCCTAAACCCTGGAGTCGGGGCGGGGGGGGGGGGGGGGTCCGGTCCGAAGGTTTTGGGGCGAATGGGGTTCAGGGCTTTGGGTCTATGCTTCAGCCGAGCCTATGACGAGGGTTCCAAGTATGGGGCCTTTCATTTGGGTCCCTTGATGGATAGTTTGGGGTTTAGGGTTTAGGGTTTAGGGTTTAGGGTTTAGGGTTTAGGGTTCAGGCTTTCGGCTTTAGGCTTTAGGCTTTACCTACCTTACTCCAGGGAAACAGGTGCCACCCTGAACTGCTCTGGCCTTTTTAGGCAAGGTTTCAGGTTTAGGTTTGGGGTCTAGGGTTCGTTATGGGCATCCCTAAACCCTAAACCTACAGGTATCTATGTAGGTGCCCTTCTGTGTCTAGTGGGGTGAAGAAGGGATCCGAGCCCTAAACATATGGAATAAGGGTCGGGTTTTAGTTTAGGGCTAAGGGGTGCCTGGGTCGAAGGTGTCCAAGCCATATCTTCGTAGCCCCAGTAGCCTCAGGGTGCCTCTTTTTGGGGCTGGTTACTTTTGTACGGGAACCCATTAGCCCAAAAAGGGCAAAAAAGGCCCCAGGAGTAAACCCGACACCCAAAGCCTGCGCACCATTGGGCTACCAAGAAATGCCCCCCTGGAGTTTTCATTCACCGAAGCCTCAGGCGCCAACTCGAAACCCGAACTCTTGATCACAGTCAGTTTGGGGCAATACTTGGAGGTTCAGAGTACTTGATGACTATAAACAGATCCGGACACTTAAGGGGCTTGTACAGTTTTAGTTGGTGAATAAGTGCCCTGAACCTCCAAGTAGGGTTTAAGGCCTAGACCTTGAACCCTAAACTCCTCAACCACAGGATGTCGCAACTCAACTTTCAGCTGCTTGTGTTCGGATACCCTGACTGTTAGTCTGGCCCTATATGACATTGTCTCATAATATGGCGATCACCCAAAAACCCTACAGCCCTAAAACCCAAAAAAACCCGCAAAACCCTAAAACCCCGAAAACCCATAAAACCCTGAAAACTTTAAAACCCCTAAAATCCTAAAAACTCCCTAAGGCCCTGAAATCCTAAACCCTAAACCCTAAAACCCTAAACCCTAAACCCCCAAGGCCCTCTAGGGCCCCCGACATCGTCGACGATAAGCACCTCCCGGCCGATGAGCGGAAGAAGCGCCTCCACGGACGGCAGGACAATTCTATGAAGCAAGTTTGGTTTAGGGTTTAGGGTTTAGGGTTTAGGGTTTAGGGTTTAGGGTTTAGGGTTTAGGGTTTAGGGTTTAGGGTTTAGGGTTTAGGGTTTAGGGTTTAGGGTTTAGGGTTTAGGGTTTAGGGTTTAGGGTTTAGGGTTTCGGGTTTCGGGTTTCGGGTTTCGGGTTTCGGGTTTCGGGTTTTGGGTTTAGGGTTTAGGGTTTAGGGTTTAGGGTTTGGGGTGGGTTGAGGGTTGAGGGTTGAGGGTTGAGGGTTGAGGGTTGAGGGTTTAGGGGGGTGGGAGGGGGCGCACCACTCCCATTTGCAAGCACAGTTCCTGAGTTCCTGTATGATAGGTCGGGGAAGGACACATATGGGTGCTTCAGAGGCATGTCCATTGACGACACGACATTTTCTGAAGCAAGCTTATGTACCTGCCTTCAAAGAGCACCCTAAACCCTAAACCCTAAACCCCTAAACCCCGAAACCCGAAACCCTAAACCCTAAACCCCTAACCCCTAAACCCTAAACCCTAAACCTACCCACGCCTTCAACGGCACGTCCTGGCCCGGGTCGAGCTCGAGGAGGAGTAAGTCCTGCATCGTTCGGGTTTAGGGTTTAGGGTTTAGGGTTTAGGGTTTAGGGTTTAGGGTTTAGGGTTTAGGGTTTAGGGTTTAGGGTTTAGGGTTTAGGGTTTAGGGTTTAGGGTTTAGGGTTTAGGGTTTAGGGTTTAGGTAAACCCCTAAACTCACTGAACTTGAAACGAGGTTGGTAAACCATAAACCCTAAAGTTCCTACACCCTGGCGAAGTTAGTCAGCCCTAAACCCCAGAGCCTAAACCTAAAACCCTGAACCTTGGGATTCAAGGCTTGGGCATTGGTTTTGGGCCTAGGGTTGGGGTCTAACGGCTTTCATGGGAAAGAGGGAAGTATGTGCGAGCCTTTGCACAGAAAGAAAGAAACAAACAAACATGCACACACACACACACACTGTGCAAACATGCAGCATGTAAACATATGTAAGAAATCAGAGCACATTAGGGAACTATATATACGTATACACACATGCACGTGCGACAACATGCCGCTCAGTCTACATGTACAAAGCAGGTTGCTTGTTTAGCTAGGCCTGGCAGGGAAAGTCAAGTTGCGGTACATGATTCGGTGGACTGCAGATTGGAGAATGGCATGTGTCTTTGTGACCTAGGGCCCAGGGTATAGTAAACCAAACACCGCTCCCTTAAAACCCTTAACAACCCTTCACCCAAAAACTCCGTTGCATTTGAGCATACAGCCTCACAGACCCTTAAAGCCCTACTCCCAAAACCCTAAACCCAAGAACCTACATCCTCGAACGCAAGTCCTTCACGTGGAACAGGCCGACCTCAGTCCAGCTTTCACTTGGCATTTCCCTGAAGAAGGGTACCCCAAATGCATGCCAAAACACTATAGACTACAGAGCCTGATTATGGGTTCAAGGTTTAGGGTACCCCAAATGCATGCCAAAACACTATAGACTACAGAGCCTGATTATGGGTTCAAGGTTTAGGGTACCCCAAATGCATGCCAAAACACTATAGACTACAGAGCCTGATTATGGGTTCAAGGTTTAGGGTACCCCAAATGCATGCCAAAACACTATAGACTACAGAGCCTGATTATGGGTTCAAGGTTTAGGGTACCCCAAATGCGTGCCAAAACACTATAGACTACAGAGCCTGATTATGGGTTCAAGGTTTAGGGTACCCAAAATGCATGCCAAACACCATAGCACATACAGAGCCTGATTATGCTACAGAGCCTGATTATGGTTCAAGGTTTAGGGTACCCCAAATGCATGCCAAAACACTATAGACTACAGAGCCTGATTTGGGTTCAAGGTTTAGGGTACCCCCAAATGCATGCCAAAACACCATAGACTACAGAGCCTGATTATGGGTTCAAGGTTTAGGGTACCCCAAATGCATGCCAAAACACTATAGACTACAGAGCCTGATTATGGGTTCAAGGTTTAGGGTACCCCAAATGCATGCCAAAACACTATAGACTACAGAGCCTGATTATGGGTTCAAGGTTTAGGGTACCCCAAATGCATGCCAAAACACCATAGACTACAGAGCCTGATTATGGGTTCAAGGTTTAGGGTACCCCAAATGCATGCCAAAACACTATAGACTACAGAGCCTGATTATGGGTTCAAGGTTTAGGGTACCCCAAATGCATGCCAAAACACTATAGACTACAGAGCCTGATTATGGGTTCAAGGTTTAGGGTACCCCAAATGCGTGCCAAAACACTATAGACTACAGAGCCTGATTATGGGTTCAAGGTTTAGGGTACCCCAAATGCGTGCCAAAACACTATAGACTACAGAGCCTGATTATGGGTTCAAGGTTTAGGGTACCCCAAATGCGTGCCAAAACACTATAGACTACAGAGCCTGATTATGGGTTCAAGGTTTAGGGTACCCCAAATGCGTGCCAAAACACTATAGACTACAGAGCCTGATTATGGGTTCAAGGTTTAGGGTACCCCAAATGCGTGCCAAAACACTATAGACTACAGAGCCTGATTATGGGTTCAAGGTTTAGGGTACCCCAAATGCGTGCCAAAACACTATAGACTACAGAGCCTGATTATGGGTTCAAGGTTTAGGGTACCCCAAATGCGTGCCAAAACACTATAGACTACAGAGCCTGATTATGGGTTCAAGGTTTAGGGTACCCCAAATGCGTGCCAAAACACTATAGACTACAGAGCCTGATTATGGGTTCAAGGTTTAGGGTACCCCAAATGCGTGCCAAAACACTATAGACTACAGAGCCTGATTATGGGTTCAAGGTTTAGGGTACCCCAAATGCGTGCCAAAACACTATAGACTACAGAGCCTGATTATGGGTTCAAGGTTTAGGGTACCCCAAATGCGTGCCAAAACACTATAGACTACAGAGCCTGATTATGGGTTCAAGGTTTAGGGTACCCCAAATGCGTACCAAAACACTATAGACTACAGAGCCTGATTATGGGTTCAAGGTTTAGGGTACCCCAAATGCATGCCAAAACACTATAGACTACAGAGCCTGAGTATGGGAACCCTTATCCCTAAACCCTAAACCCTAAACCCTTATTAGGGTTCAAGGTTTAGGGTACCCCGGGTCGTGTTGGGCTAGGGTCTGCAGAAACATCCTACACTTGATCCTCTTAAGGCCAAACATGGGTTTAGGGTTTAGGGTTTAGGGTTTGGGGTTTAGGGTTTAGGGTTTAGGGTTTAGGGTTTAGGGTTTACAAAGATCACTCCGAGCTCTAAAATTAGCAGCCCCAAACCAGCAACCAATGAGGTGGAAATCTTCTAAACTGTCGAGGGTGGCCGGTCGAATGGTTAGGCCGGATTTCAGAAAAGACTCAATTGTCCCCTACCGTGTAGGATTTATGGTTTAGGGTTTAGGGTTTAGGGTACTGGGAAACATTATCCGAAATCACAATAGAAATGCCAAGGAGGACTCAAGGCACCCCCTGGCGCTCAACCTTAAACCCTAAACCCCGAAACCTAGACCCGAAACCCACCTGAAAACTAAACTGAAAACCCGATGGATTGAGGATTACTGGAGTGTCTGGGCAAGATTAAGGTTTGGGAGGTAAAGACAACGAGGTTTGACCAAACCCTAACCCTAAACCCTAGACCCTAAACCCCAAACCCTAAACCCTAAACCCTAAACCCTACCTCCAGGTGCCCGGGCCACGGCGAACTGCTTCTTAGGATTGCAGGGGTCGCGGTCAATCACAGGCACCCTGTTGGGATGAGCCGCAGAGGACCCCAGGAATACTGCTGGGATTTAGGGTTTAGAGTTTAGGGTTTAGGGTCAGGGTTTGGGGGATTAGGGCTTCAGGGCTTAGAGTGCCCCTAAAAACCTTCATTAAGGAACAGTGCTGGGGGTTAGAGTCTTTTCCGGGTTTTGTATGGTGGGGGGGGGATGGGGGTGATCCCCATAGTCGTCTAAACCTTGGGTTTCTGTTGAGGAGATCTGGCGTTCCCTAAACCCTAAACCCTAAACCCTAAACCCTAAACCCTAAACCCTAAACCCTAAACCCTAAACCCTAAACCCTAATTAAACCCTAAACCCTAAACCCTAAACCCTAAACCCTAAACCCTGAATGAAAGAACAAGGATGCCGCTGTTTGGCTCCATGGGACTTACACGGGAATATGTCTCTAGCACGGGGAAAAGGGCACAACAGGGCATCCAAGACGTTTCGAACCCCTCAGGCCTAGACCACAAGCACAAGGCTTCGGGGATCTTCCACAACCCACACCCCAAAGCCCAGGAACCTGCCCCTAAACCCTAAACCCGAAACCCTAAATCCCAAACCCTTCATTAACCCTAAAACTTCTCGGCAGGTTCTTGAACGGAGGTTAGGAACCCTAAGGAAGCTCTCAGCATAAATGGCTTGACGATCCGAAGGACAAGGACGATGGAGTGGAGGGTTGAGGACTTAGGGTTAAGGGGTTCCCTCCTTGAAGTCGAGGATACCTTGGGAGCCCTGTCTGCTACAGTCTGTTGGGCTTGGCATTTTTTCTCTTCGTAATGTTCAGGGCCTGTGAGTTCAGTTGGCACACGGGCTGTAGTGTAACTGCGCCAGAACTGACCCCTAAACCCTAAACCCTAAACCCTAAACCCTAAACCCTAAACCCTAAACCCTAAACCCTAAACCCTAAACCCTAAACCCTAAACCCTAAACCCTAAACCCTAAACCCAAACCCTAAGCCCCCAACCCCTACAACCCCAAACCCCAACGGAACCTCGAGAAGCCGGCAGCAGCCACGGCGGCACAAAGCCTCGGGGCTACTGTAGGGCCTTATAGGGTTTAGGATTTAGGGTCTAGGGTTTAGGGTTGAAGGTAGAAGGTTCTGTAGCGGTCTTGTCGGTTTTGAAGAGGGTGTTGGTAGGGTTTTCTAGGGTTTTGGGAGGGTTCTGGGTAGGGCTTTGCTAGGGTTTTACAGGGTGTTATGACTTTCCTCCGAATTTACAGGTGCTTAGGGCTTTACTGGGTTGAAAGGGCTGTAGGTTCTGAGGGTTTCGGCCCGAGGGTCTCAGGTTCTCGCGCCTTAGGGTGCAGGGTTTGAGGGTCTGATTTTTTGCGGTTTGCGGGTTTAAGGGGTTTAGGGTCTTGCAGCGCCGGTTTCTTGATGCTCGGACATGTAAACAGTCGAACAAGTATTTCAATACTAACTCAACAGAGCACGGCGTGAGGCCGCAGCGTCTTAAACATCCGGAGAGAAATATCCGGAAGTGAATCTCTCCAATCCACTTCCACCAGGGTCGTAGGGTCTAGAGTGGGTCTAGAGTATAGGGCTTGGGGAGAGAAATATCCGGAAATTCCCTTCCACCAGTGTCTTAGGGTCTAGAGTGGGTCTAGAGTTTAGGGCTTGGGGTTCTAGGGTGTAGGGTTTGTTGGTCTTGAATGATAGGGAGTTTCGACCATCAGCACCGACAGGTAGGGTTGGTCCTGAACCCCATTTTCTAAGAAATGTTCAGCATACCCGATGAGCATACCCTAAACCCGAAACCCTAAACCCTAAACCTAAACCCTGAAAGGAAATCAGGGGTATGCCAGAATTCTCCTCTAGAGGACCACGAAGGAAAAGGGGTATGGTGTAGCAGCATGCTGAGTAGTTCTTTAGATATATAAGGGCGCAAAACCCTAGATCATAAGGCTCGTGCCCGGGGTTGATCATGGCGTTGACGTCCAGACAGAAGCACTCTGTCATGGGCACCTCAGCAACGCCCCTGTAGGCTCCAGAGACCCTAAGCTCGACACCATAAACCCTGAACCCTACACCCTAAACCCTAAACCCTGACCCTGAACCCTGAACCCTAAACCCTAGGCAAGGGAAGCTTAGAAGTCCTGAAAATCAACACCCCCGAAGCCCAAACCTACATCACCCCTGCCACCTCATTCTGGTTCTTAGCTTAGCAGCCCAGTAACCATATTTTAATAGGGTTTAGGGTTTAGGGTTTAGGGTTTAGGGTTTAGGGCACCCTGTTTTTGGTTGGTTACTTTACAAGGGGACCCATAACTTGCCTAGAACCCGAAGAACAGGGAAAAGGGCACCACCAGGCCCTAAACCCTAAACTTTGAACCCTAAACCCTAAACCCTAGACCCACAGTCTCAACTTTCAACCGCAACCGGCACATCTGGTACAAGGCTGCAGCCTAAACGCCCCACCAAGCCCAAAGCCCCTCTACCACCTCCCCCACCCCCTCCCAAACCCTGAACCCTCAACCCTAAACCCGAAACCCTTAAACCCTGAACCCTAAGCCCTAAACCTCTCTTTCATATATAATTTCAATGTTAATGGAGTTACTGGGCAAGGTCACGTTTTTTCACTGGGCAAGGTCGTTCGGACCAAAAAACGACCTTGCCCAGAAAAAAATGACCATAACCAGTAAAAAAAATGACCTTGCCCAGTAAAAAAAAGACCTTGCCCAGTATCTCGTTTACTGGGCAAGGTCATTTTTTTACTGGGCAAGGTCATCTTTTTTTTTCTGGGCAAGGTCATTTTTGTTACTGGGCAAGGTCCTTTTTTTACTGGGCAAGGTCATTTGTTTTACTGGGCAAGGTCATGTTTTTCTTACTGGGCAAGGTCATCCTTTTTTGTTTACTGGGCAAGGTCTTTTTTACTGGACCCAATACAAAAATTGCCTTGCACAGCAAAACATGACCTTGCCCAGTAAAAAAAAATGACCATGCCCAGTAACTCTTTTACCGGGCAAGGTCATTTTTTACAGGGCAAGGTCGTTTTTACTGGGCAAGGTCATTTCTTTCGCTGGGCAAGGTCATTTTTGTTAACTGCGCAAGGGCATTTTTTACTGGTCGAGGTCATTTTTTTCACTGGGCAAGGTCGTTCTTTTTACTAGGCAAAGTCATTTGTTTTTACTGGGCAAGGTCATTTCTTTTCCTGGGCAAGGTCATTTCTTTTACTGGGCAAGGTCATTTCTTTTACTGGGCAAGGTCATTTGATTACTGGGCAAGGTCATTTGTTTACTGGGCAAGGTCATTTGTTTACTGGGCAAGGTCATTTTTTACTGGGCAAGGTCGTTCCATAAGTGAAATATTTTCTTAATGTTGTGGGATTCTTTGGGCGGGTGGGTATTTTTCTGGACTAAGTTCTTGACTAGTGAATGCTTGGACTTGAAATGCTGAACCCTAAACCCTAAACCCTAAACCCTAAACCCTAAACCCTAAAGCCTAAACCCTAAACCCTAAACCCGAACCCCCACCCCCAAAACCCTGCAGTCTCTGGCACCATGATGCTCTGGGCTGTCATCGTGGAAAAGTCGAGGGATCCCCTGAGGATCTTCGCCTGCGTCCACTGAGGTTTTTAGGGGTTTAAGCTTATGGCTAACCCTAAACCCTAAACCCTAAACCCTGAACCCTGAACCCTAAACCCTAACCCTAAACCCTAAACCCTAAACCCGAAACCCTAAACCCTAGACCCTAAACCCTGCACCCTAAACCCAAACCCTAAACCCTAAAATTTCAACCCTGGGAGGCCCTTCTTGGACATCTGAGGAGGTTTGCGAACCCTGGACCCTTAAACGCCTGTTTTGGAAACCCTTAGCCCCTTGTCTTTGGGTTTAGGGTTTAGGGTTTAGGGTTTAGGGTTTAGGGTTTAGGGTTTAGGGCTTAGGGCTTAGGGTTTAGGGTTTAGGGTTTAGGGTTTAGGGTTTAGGGTTTCAGGGTTTAGGGTTTAAGGGTTAAGGGTTTAGGGTTTTGGGTTTTGGGTTTGGAGTCCTTAAGCCCCTGTCGCTGGGGGTTGACTGGCTTTGTAGTGGGCCCTAACACCAACAAGAAAGAGATTCGGGGCTACACAACCCCTAAAGCCCAAAGCCCACGCACAGCTCCACTCCAAACCCTGAACCCTAAACCCCAAACCCCAAAACCCCAGGCTTAGGGCACTTGCGGGGGGGAGGGCATCAAAGGCACGAACAGGCAACAAACAGAGGCTGCTCCTACCCCAGAGGGCGCAGGGCACGAAGACAAAACGGACCCTAAAAGCAAAGCCCCTCCTTTTCTGGTAGGGTTTAGGTTTGAGTGTTTAAAAGTTTAGGCGGGAGGATAAGCTCAAAATCCCTAAGCGCCAAAAGCCAAGCTGGTTGCGCAGCTTTTTGCATGTTCCGGAAACCGAAGCCAGGCAAAGCTGCTGCCTAAGTGGGACGGCAGCTCGCTGAGGGCTCAGGAGTTTGAGGTTTAGGGCTTAGGGTTTATTTAGGGTTTAGGGGGCCTCACTTCATTATCTGAGGGAGTCCCCACGTAAGCTTTTGGGTGTTCAGGCTCGCGAAATCGGCTGAATCTCGGTGGTTGGCGGGCCCTAAACCCTAAACCCTACAACCTTAAATCCGACTTGAAAAAGGGGGTGCCGCTGGGGATCAGCAGAAGCCCTAAACCCTAAGCGTCAAGATCGTGGGTCAGGGGGGAGAGGGGGTCCCTAAACCTAAACCCTAAACCACCTAAATCCTAAGCCCTAAACCCTAAAACCCTTTAAACCCTAACCCTAAACCACAGGGGTGAGGTCTCGGGGCCCTCCAAATCCCTACCAGGAGGGGCTATATAAGGCCTTAGAATCCCCATAATGAACCCTATAAAGGGCCTTTTAAGGGATTACAGGGTGTCTATAGCCCATCCTGATAAGTTCTCATCCCGACCGTCCACCTTTAGGGTTGAGGTTTTAGGGTTTAGGGTTTGGGGCTCTCAACCAGGGGGCTGTCGTCCCCGAACTGCTTGAAGCGCGTGGGCCGGCGTAGATGAGCGAACGGCTCCTGAGGGTTCAGGGTTTAGGGTTTAGGGTTTAGGGTTTAGGGTTTAGGGTTTAGGACAACGGATTTTCATGACCCAAGCCTTGAACTGCAGAGACCTTGTTCGCCCAGTCTGTGGTTGAACGAGTCACAGCCGGTCCACGGCTTCATAAAGGCTTCTACTAATTGCTTAAGAACCCCCAAAAAGTGAAAAAAAAAAAAAAAAAACATTCTTCCTTATTAAGGGTAATATAAGGATTAATTATTATTTGGGGTTCTTAAGCAAAAAGTAGGTTAGGTTTTGGGGATTTAGGGTTTGTGGTTTAGGGGTTTGGGATTGAGAGTTGAGGGTTTTAGGGTTTGGGGTTCGGGTTGAGGGCTGTGGCTTCTTAAGGCTTCGGTTATCGGACTACGGGTTGAGGCTTTAGGGTTAAGGAACTTCTCTGGTTACTCTAACTGTCGCCAGCCTTTCTGGATGGAGAGTTCTTGGACTGCGGGTCTTTGGGCTTAGGGTTTAGGGTCCTCAGCTGAACTGCAGGGCCTGTAACCCTAAACCCTAAACCCTAAACCCTAAACCCTAAACCCTAAACCCTAAACCCTGATTAAGAACTTGAAGCATCCTCTGCCGGATCATCGGCGAAGGCTCCAGCTGCGTTCCAGAATCGAGTCCTGAGATGCCTCTTCAAAGTCAAATCTGCCCGACAGCCATTGCAAACTTTAGGGTTTAGGGTTTAGGGTTGAAGGGTTTAGGGTTTAGGGTTTAGGGTTTAGGGTTTAGGGTTTAGGGTTTAGGGTTTAGGGTTTAGGGTTTAGGGTTTAGGGTACTTTCCTTAGTAGCCCAGTAAGCTCATAGGCAATGAGGGAATGCGGTACCCTCTATCAGCCCTTAAAGGGCATATACAGGGCCTTCATTCATACTACGAACCAGGGGGGTTTTAGGGGTTTAAGAGCTTCTTATTCGTAGCCCAGTAACCATATCATAATCAGGGAACCCTATTTGGTTGGTTACTTTATCAGGGAACCCAGAGGCAACAAACAAAGAGGTAAAGGGTCAACTTTCAGGTGCAAGGTACTTCGAACCCCAATTCTAACTGCATTTATAAGCGCCCTAAGTCCCCGAGTGGGTTTAGGGGTTAGGGTTTAGGGTTGAGGGTTTAGGGTTTAGGGTTTAGGGTCAGAAGTAGACTTATCATGGGGGTTAGAAGTACCTCTGAATCTAACCCTGTACACCGGCGCAAAAAAGACGGTTCAGGGGGGCACGAAACTCCGCACTTCAGAGGCCCTCAGCGATGCTGGGATGCGTAACATCGCTAAACCCCAAACCGGCCCAAACCTCTAAACCCTATAAACCCTACTAACCCTGTAAGCCCTATAAACCCTAGAAACCCTAGAAACCCTAGAGACCCTATAAACCCTATAAACCCTCAAACCCTAGCATCCGTAACCCCGAACGCATCCTCGTCAGGAATATGCCGAAGGAAAGTTTGGGGGAGCGGAGTATCCTCTGGATGCAGACCTCTGAGTTCGTGCTCGATCGTCCCTCAAGCTTGTATGGGGTTTAGGGTTTAGGGATAAGGGTTTCGGGTTGCGGGTGTCTGGTGTAGGGGTGTAGGGTTTTGGGTTTCCGTACTCATAAATGCAAGTTGCGGCAGATTCCTTACATTTCTGTATGGCCTCCTGTATCGGATTGAAGGCAAGGACTGCTGACCGTCACATGTAGTGGGATCTTGATTACTCATGATGCGAAAGGACACCCCACATATGGTCCAGGGTTGGCACCTCCCCGCCCCCCCCCCCCCGGCCGCGCCCAAGTTAAGCCCTCAAACCCTGAAAGCTGTAAGCCCTCAAACCGTCAAAACCCTTGAACCCCAAACCTCCACAGCAGGCGCGGGGGCAGGGGTGTGGGGGGGGGGGGGGGGGGGGGGGGGAGGGAAGGAGGGTGGCAGGGCAGCACTATACACCCTAACAGAAACCCACCAGGGCCATCCCCAAACCTCAAACCCTAAATTATGTTCAGCCCTTAGAAACCCTAAACCCTAAATCCTAAACCCTAACCCTTAACCCTAAGTGCTAAATGCTGAATGCCTGTCGGAACGCGAAGAAGATACGAGGGTCCAAAGTGACAACAGCTACGAGGAAGGCGAACCCGGGCGGGAGGGGATACCACAGGGGTGTGGGGGTGGAGATGATACCGTTGGGGGGGGGGGGGGGGGGACCGCGGGATGACGTAAACGCAAGACCCCATAAACTCTAAACCCGAGACCCTATCAACCCCAAACCTCAACCCTAAACCCTAAACCCCTAAACCCTAAACCCCTAAACCCCTAAACCCCTAAACCCCTAAACCCCTAAACCCCTAAACCCCTAAACCCCTAAACATTAAACCCCCAAACCCCCAAACCCCTAAACCCCTCAACCCCTAAACCCCTAAACCCCTAAACCCCCAAACCCCAGAACCCTCACCCGCAGCGCTGCGTCAAGGCGCGTTCGCGGCCTTTGGTCTGCGAGGCGTGCGAGGCGCTTCTGGATGAGGAAGTAGGGACCTGGAAGACCACACCCTGTTTGGGGTATAGGGTTTAGGGTTTAGGGTTTAGGGTTTTAGGGTTTAGGGTTTAGGGTTTAGGGTTTAGGGTTTAGGGTTTAGGGTTTAGGGTTTAGGGTTTAGGGTTTAGGGTTTAGGGTTTAGGGTTTAGGGTTTAGGGTTTAGGGCTAGGGTTTAGACCTGGAAGACCCCACCCTGTTTGGGGTTTGGGGTTTTGGGCTTTGGGAACCGACCTCTGATTCCGAAAAGCCCTACACACCCCAGAAGCCTATAGACCCTACAAATCCTGTGTCCCTATGGCCCTTGTAATCCGAACCTGATCCCTGCCCCCTACTCAGAATTTGCTAACATTGAGAGTCCAAATCAGCATACTGATCAGAGGGATCATTTTCCAAATAACAAAATCATGATAACCACCAATAAACACCATAGTCATGGAACGCAGATGAATCAGAACAATCTTAACACCATACACTGATATCATAACAATCATACCAACATGCAGTCATATGATCCTCTTAAACCCAAATTTTCCAAAGGCCTACCCGAAAACATGACGATCATGAACTTCAAAAACAGCCACGGTTTAGGGTTTGAGGGCACATGGGCAAGACCGGCTCTGAGTTGACGGCTTACAGGGAATGCAGGGTTTATGGTTTCGGGTTTAGGGTTTAGGGTTGTAGCATGCAATCAGCTAGCAAGAGCATATCTGAAATCAAACAAGCTTGAATTGTCTCGCAAAGCAATTAAACAATGCATACAAATAAATCCTGAGTCAATCGAATCTCAAATCAATCTCGGACATTATTATATGGCAGGGTTTAGGGTTTAAGGTTTATGGGTTGGAGTTTAGGAGATCCTTTGCAAGGTTTTTTCGGGTGCAGGCTGGCTGCAGCCTGATTAAGAGCGTGGCAAAGGCCACCCTCGTACCCTAAGCCCTAAAGCCTCAAGACAAGATGAAAAGAAACTTTGGGTCATGTCATTCTGAATTTTTCAAGTTAATTGCTTAAAACAACCCAATTCCGCCAGCCACGCGGAGCCTGCGGAGTTTCGTAAACACCCAAGAGTACGAATTAGATAAGGGCCCTAGAAGACATGTCTATCCAATTTCACAAATTCCATCTTTTTGTTTTTCGTTAGTTCTAGAATATTTGAAAACCTCACGCTGCACTTGGACCTGGACTTTGCAGAGTCTTTTGTGAAGGGGGGGAGGGTTGGGGTTGCACTTGCAGTTGCAGATGCACTTGGAACTGAACTTGGTTAACTCTTTTGAGAAGGGGGGGGGGGGGTGGGGTTGCAGTTGCAGTTGCACTTGGACTTGCCCTAAACCCTAAACCCTAAAACCCTAAACCCTAACCCTCAACCCGAAACCCTGAACCCTAATTTTTGTCTTTTCTCCGGGGGGGGGGGGGGGGGGGTGCACTTGGACTTGGACTTGGTCTGCAGTTCGAAATGAAAAAATCGAATAATCATTTTCCATCAACAAACATTGATTTCTTTGATTTGCGAAAAAATGACAGTATGATTGAAGACCCCCCCCCCCCCCCCCCAACCCCCACTCCCCAGCCCAACCCCGCCAAAAGATAATAATAGGCTCTAAAAAACGTTCGCTCAATTCTATAAACCCTAGACCCTAAACCCTAAACCCTAAACCCCTTTTAGCACAATAATACCCTGGCCAGTTGAGCCCGAAAGTCTGCAGCGCTCGTCCGTGCCTGGGCCGACAACTTAGGACTTAGGGCGGAGGTTTGGGGTTTAGGGTTTAGGTTTGGGGTTCAGGGTTTGGGGGGGGTTATAGGGTTTGGAGAAGTAGGGGGTTTAGGGTTTGGTGGTTTAGGGTTCAGGCTTTGGGGGGTTGGGAGGTTCAGGCCGGGTTGCGGGGGCTTGGGGTTTAGGCTTCACGGTTTGGAGAAGGTTCAGGCTTGAATACTAGTTCCCGCAAGAGCCCAATACCCCTTAATAAAGAAAAAGACCTTGAATTCTATTCAGGATGTCGACGTGAATCCAGGTGCAATTCAGGGATATTCTCTCTGATTCAAAACTTAAAGCCGCAGCTCTTTGGCACCACAGCTGAACAGCCCTTGCCCGGAAGCTTAGAGAGAGCAGCCCGCCAAAACAGCGCAAGAAACAAGATCCCAAGATAGGGCGCAAGAGGTGATCTTGCCAGCCCTGTTCGCCTTCTAAACATTAGAAGCCCAAAATACAAGAAATCTTGTCCAATACACCCCACTCACCCCGAAGAAGCAAAACCCTATCATCCACTAACCCTGTATAAATAAAGCGAAATGCTATACACCTCAACCCCTAAACCCTAAACCCTAAACCCTAAACCCTAAACCCTAAACCCTAAACCCTAAACCCTAAACCCTAAACCCTAAACCCTGAACCCTATAAACCCTGAACCCTACAACTGCAGCCATGAGGTGCTGTACCAGTTGAAGTAGCAGCTGTGGAGCTCCAGCTCCCGCTTCATGTTCCAAAGCCTCATGGCTTTCTTTCATGGGTTATGGTGGGGTTTAGGGTTTTGGGTTTGGGGTTTAGGGTTTAGGGTTTGGGGTTGGGGGTTTGGGGTTTAGGGCTTATGGTTTAGAATCACACGCTGCTTCTCGACTACTCAGGTTTGATTCCCCAGTGTCGTCAGGCACCCTTTCTATTCGAAAGAAGAACCTACACCCCAAAAGCGACCCCCGCAAAACCCTAAACACGAAACCAACTCTTGCCTTACTTCTCCAATTACCAAGGAATGAAGAAATCTAATTCCTGCTACAGAAGGAAACCAAAAAGAAAGTTCAACTATGGCTAGATAAGTTACAATCTCACAAAGCCAAAAAAAACAAAACCCCCAGAACTCCCCCTAACCCTAAACCCTAAACCTTAAACCTTAAACCCTAAACCCTAAACCCTAAACCCCTAGAACCCCATGAGCCATCGTCTTAACATGCCGTGTCTTTTTGCCGTTATCCTGCGGCCCAGGGCTGTGAGGATGTTCCGAAACGAAGTCCCGGCCCTCTTTGTCTTGTTGGGGTGGGGGGGGGGGGGTGGTTGCTAGAGTTTGGGGTTGGGGTTTAGGGTTTTAGGGTTAAGGGTTTGGGGTTGATAAGGTACATAGACCCTACAAGCCTTAAAACAGGCCTTGGGGGCCAAGCACCAACCCCTTGCACGGGGGATCCGAATCCCTCAGCTGCTTCTGTGGTTGGTGGAGGCGGTGAGGTGAGAAAAACAAAAACAACTAAACTAACTGGATCTTCATAGGGAACGAAGGAGGTAGGTGCCCTATATTCCCCTCTGCATACCCTGAATCCTAAACTTAAACCCTAAAACCTATAACCCCTAAGCCCTAAACCGTTTTAGGGTTCAAAGATGGGTAGGCTCTGATGCAGCAGAGCAGCTTCTGCGGCCTTTCACGACCGATCACGATTTTGGGCACTTACCAGGAACGTCAGGTCTAAACCACCTTGTTCAGAGTTTGGGGTTTAGGGTCTAGGGGTTTAGGGGTTTAGGGGTTTAGGGGTCTAGGGTTTAGGGTTTACGGTTTAGGGCTTAGGGTTAGGGTTTCGGAGGGTGAATGAATCCACCAACCCTGCTCGACATGCCGTCTTCCTACAGTTTTGTGCTCTGCCTATCATGATTCAAGGTCAGGGACGTAAACCCTGAAGCCTGGACCCTACACAAAGTTACTTGACCACGACTGGGTTTCAGGAACAAGGGGTGAACATCTGAGTTCTTGTTGAGGCTAAACTGAACCATATTGTGAAGGTCACGGCTAGTTCCTATGTCACCACGTTGTGGTAACTCCGCTGAGTCCTAAACTTGAAGCCCTATATTCAGGTAACTTGTCTCAAGTTCCTCAAGAAGAGCCCAGAAAAGTGCAAGTCGCAGGCCTTTGTGGCCTTTCTGGTGTCGGCGTTTCGACCGTAAACCTAAACCGTTGCATAGACTTCTGTCCGAAATTTGGGGGAGGCATCTTTGGGGGATGTTCAGGATTAGAGGCAGAGGGTTTAGAGTAAAGTTTTGGGGTGCTTGGTGGGTGGGCGGGCGGGGGCCCGCCAAACCTTGCGGGGGGGGGGGGGGGGGGGGGGGGGGGGGGGGGGGGGGGGGGGTGAGTGAGGGGGGGGGGTGAGTGAGGGGGGGGTGAGTGAGGGGGGGGGGGGGGGGAGGGCAGGGGGGGCGGGGGGGCTGAACTCTTGCTGAATTTGTTAACTGCTAGATCTGTGCACCTTCAAGCTACTCCTCAACCTATCACTGCAGTGGGAGGCACTCCATCTCAACGAGGCGGCGAAGGAAGCTGTAAAGAGTGGAGGAGCTGCAGTCCTCTCAGGCTTTTGGGTTTAGGGTTTGGGGTTCGGGGTTGGGGGTTTAGGGTTTAGGGTTCGGGGTTTAGGGTTAAGAGTCTAGGGTTTTGGCGTCAAGGCATCAAGGACCTTAACTACCACTGCCCTAGATACCCCAAATGCCCTGAACTCTTGAGTTCTGCATCCCTAAACCCTAAACCCTAAACCCTAAACCTGGCAGGGTTGGGGAGTGCAGGGCAGGGGTTTAGGGTTTAAGGGTTTGCCAAGCCCCGTCCTCGTTGTCACATACTTTGCTCTCTGGCCATTTGATGGAGAAGGTTTCCTGGGTTTGCGGTCTAAGGGTTTAGGGTTTAGGGTTTAGGGTTTAGGGTTTAGGGTTTAGGGTTATGGGTTTCCCTACTACCCCCCTCTACCCCTCCCAGGTTTCCTTGTTAAATGAAAATATTGATTAGGCTTATAAATTATCCCGAAATAGCCTTAATTATGGGGGGAACCAGAGGCAAGGGGGGGGGGGGTGCGTGACCCGAAGCCTATAAATCCTAAAAAGCTCTATAAACCCTCTAAACCCTAAAACCCCTTTAAACCCTTCAAAACCCTACAAACCACGTAAACCCTACAAACCCTATCAATCGTATAAACCCTATAAACTCATGCAAACCCTAAAAACAGCCTACAAAGCCTATAAGCCCTAGAAGCCCTCTCAACCCTCTAAACCCTTCAAATCCAAAAGAAACATAAAAACCCTACCAAACCTATAAACCCTTTAAACCCGACGTCCTATAAACCCCATGAACCCTATGAACCCTATGTCCCCCTTGAACCCCAGACTTGTCTAGGGTTTAGCATCCCCGCTTGACGCCGGCGCGTGGCCCATGGCAGCTCGTCGGCAAAGGCCACCTCGTACTCATCACCTCGAAGGCTTACTTGGAGGTTCGTGGTACTTTGTAGCCCAACCCGAAGGGTTTAGGGTTTAGGGTTTAGGGTTTGGGGTTTGGGGTTTGGGGTTTAGGGTTTAGGGTTTGGGGATAACTGTACTTATAACCCAATTATAACCCTATTGGGGGACTTAAAGGGCATATAAGTGGGTTCTAACTACGCGAGTAATTGGGTGGTTATAAGCCTCCAAGTAGGGGCCATGGGGGATTAGGGATTTATTTCTCCTCATCTACTATTTGCCAAACAAGAATGAAGACTAATAACCTCTATATGGCCCTTATAAGGAAGGACCTTTTTATTCCTGGGGTGGTTCTTAAGCATTTAGTCGATGAGGGCTTAGAGGAAACCCTAGACCACCTAGGGTTGAACATTCATCCGGGGAAGGTTCCGAACTCTGCCAGTGCTGATCCCATGAGGTTCTGGGCTTGGGGTCGAACCCTAACACCTAAACCCTAAACCCTAAACCCTAAAACCCTAAACCCTAAACCCTAAGCCCTAAACCCCGAAAACAGAAAGCCGATACAGAGCCCAAGGCCGAATTCTGTGGCCCGAGGCCCTGGTACCTACCCTAAGCAATAAACCCTAAGCCCTAAACCCCAAACCCCAAACCCCAAACCCTAAACCCTAAACCCTAACCCCTAACCCTATCGAAACAAAAGCACCACAAGCATTGAAAAAACAACCGGGGTCAGGAGACCCAAGGTGCACCCAATCCCTCAAAACGAGCCACATCAATACCGCATGCAGGGTTTAGGGTTTAGGGTTTAGGGTTTAGGGTTCAGGGTTCAGGGTTCAGGGTTCAGGGTTCAGGGTTCAGGGTTCAGGGTTCAGGGTTTAGGGTTTAGGGTTTAGGGTTTAGGGTTTAGGGTTTAGGGTTCAGAGTTGAGGGTTTAGGGTTTAGGCTTAGGGCTTAGGGCTTCGGGAACGGGGGCCTATGCGCCATGAGGCTGAGAATAACGGGAATGCAGCCAGCGTAGAAACTCTCGTAGAGGTGGTTTGTCCATGGACTCGTGCCTGCAAGTGAGATCTTCGATGTGTTGGCTTCAGGGGTCGACTGAGTAGAACACAAGGTTTAGGGTTTAGGGTTTGGGGTTTAGGGTTTCGGGTTTCGGGAGGTTTAGGGTTTAGCGTTTAGGGTTCGGGGATTCGAATAGGTCTTCTTTGCAAACTGCATTAGACTTCCACAATGCTTCAACTCGGAACCCAACCACTACATCCCAAAACCCCAAACCTACCGCGCCAGGATTTTGGGGAGCCCAGGGTTTTAGGGTTGCTTGGGGCTTGGACGGCAAGTTCTCGCGTTGAGCACTACGGTTTAGGGTTTAGGGTTTAGGGTTTAGGGTTTAGGGTTTAGGGGGTTCAAGCGAGGTAATTTAACCCAAGGTTCCCCACATGCTCCCACTGCTCCCTAAGGCTTTCTAAGCTTCCCTAAGGTTTCCTAGATTTCTAGGTACCTACCCCCCGTGAACCCCCCTCCCTTAAGAACCCTACAACCCTAAACCCTAAACCCTAAGCCCTAAGCCTAAACCCTGTTACATGTTTTTTTTCAGGGTTTGGGGCTTAGGGTGAGCTCAGCGCGATGTATCCCGCTTTGCTAGGGAAGCACCTGGACCTTCGGGGGCACATGGACCCCCAAACCACAAACCCCCCAAAACCCAAAACGCTGAAGCCCTACTAAACCTAAAAACCCAAAAACCCAAAACCCCTATTTGCCCTAAAGCCCTACTAAACCTAAAGGCCCTAAAGCACTGAAACCCTAACCTCTCCTAAAACCAAAAACCCTAACCCCGACTAAATCCTAAAACCCCAAAGCCCCAAAAAGTCCGAAAGCCCGTGGACACTGGGGGTTCAGGGACAGGGTGGAGGCTGGGGCCTTTGGGCCCCCGGGTTTTGGGGTTTAGGGTTTAGGGTTTAGGGTTTAGGGTCAGGGTACGAAGGAGGAATGTAGGTTTGGGTCTTAAAGGTTTGGGGTTTGGGGGGTTCTGGCGTCTTGGGGGTTTGGGGTTTTGTGGGCGTGGGGTCTATTGGGATAAATAGCTGTAAGGTGTTGGGGATAGGCTTTAATCTAGAGTTATCTCGATCATTCTTTTGCGGATGGTCTTCAGGGTACCCTGGACCCTAGCCCCGAACCCCTACAACCCTGTCCTACACCCCTAGCCCTAAAGGTTGTCAGGCGGCCCTTCACCTGGATTTATGTCACTTCATGCATGCCGATTCCAGCTTGCCAAGATGGGGCCTTCCCGTCCTGCCTCAAGGCGGGAGAACCCTCCAACACGAAGTGTGGGCCCACCCTGCCCAACGGCAAATTGACCATGGCCTCCGTGGGAACGTTGAGCTTGACGACGTTCACCATGCCATCGAGATTCAACCCGTCTGGGCTCTAATACGTGGGGGTCATCGTCTTCGGAAGGGGGAGCGTTTCCATGCGATGTCATGGCCGTGTGCATGGACAACCTGAAAAGACCAAAGACACGAGAATGATCTCTACCATTCAACACACCCATAGCTGGCATAATCTGGCATAGCTCAGGCCTCTGATGAAACAAGCTGCACGACATTCTCAAGGCAGCTACCCTAAACCCTAAACCCTAAACCCTAAACCCTAAACCCTAAACCCTAAACCCTAAACCCTAAACCCTAAACCCTAAACCCTAAACCCTAAACCCTAAACCCTAAACCCTAAACCGCACAGGAATCCCTCCACAGGGCTTGCAGAAGGATGGCCTGATCACATCGGGCCAACGCTTGTCTCCCAGCAAGGGGGTCATACTCGGACCCCCTAAGGAAGTTGTACCCCTTTAGGGTTTAGGGTTTAGGGTTTAGGGTTTAGGGTTTAGGAGCTTCCCTTACCCTAATAGGGTTCTTCTATTCCCTTATGGAGTGTCTTTACAAAGGTCCCCAAACAGTCCCCAACCGCAAGGGTACAACGGGCCTAAGGTAGGGTCCCATGATCCCAGGGTGGCAAAGACGGCAGAGCCGAAACGCGGAGCCCATGGCTTCCTAGACCCTGCACGCCCCCAAACCCTAAGCCCCCTAAACGCTAAACCCTAAACCCTAAACCCTAAACCCTAAAGCCCTAATTCAGCCCTCAATCCTACAGGAACCCCTCCAAGGCGTTTTCGGTGTGCTCCCAAAACCCAGGTTTAGGGATGAGGGTTTAGGGTTTAGGGTTTCGGATTTGGGGTTAAGGGTTTAGGGAACCCTAAACCCCAAAACCCTAAACAGAGGAATCCCCAGGCCTGCCGGCACGAGGCAGAAGTGGCTGTCGCCCTTCCGCTCGAGGTAGTCTGTCACAAAGCCGCCTGAAAACCGAAACCCTAAACCCTAAACCCCAAACCCCAAACCCCAAACCCTCAGCCCTAAGCCCTGTCATGGGTTTGGGGCTCAAGGTTGAGGGTTTAGGGTCTGCCAACCAAAATTACTCATCCTATCCATTTCAGAAGCAGCCCCATCGGGTGCTCCTGGGGGAACTTAAGGTTAAACGTTGTCTAGTACTACGGCAATTCCAGGGTTTTTGTGTTTTTTGTCGTGTGCGGGGGACGAAAAGCTAAGTTTCTGGGCAGGGTTTGGGCTTCCGTGGGGGTCGTCAGTCGTGTTGCTACTTCTAGTCTTTTGTGTGTGTGTGTGTGTGTGTGCGCATGATTTTTGCTTTTTGCTTGTGGGCAGTTGTATGAAGAACCCAGGACCCCAACGTAGTTGTTGACTCAGGTCCTCTGTGTAGTAAGGGTTCCCCTGTTTCAAGGGATCTTGTCCCAATGCACCCCCAATATAGACGTGGCTTTATTGCATCAGTTGCACCCTAAACCCTAAGCCCTAAGCCCTAAGCCCTAAGCCCTAAGCCCTAAGCCCTAAGCCCTAAGCCCTAAGCCCTAAGCCCTAAGCCCTAAGCCCTAAGCCCTAAGCCCTAAGCCCTAAGCCCTAAGCCCTAAACCCTAAACCCCAACCCTAAACCTTAACGTGGCTTTATTTGCATCAGTTGCAGGCAGAGCCAGGACAGGAGTCAGGGGATTACACAAAAAACTACCGGTCCGACTTCTCCCTGGCTCCCTTTGGGGGCTCTAGGGTTCGGGGTTTAGGGTTTAGGGTTGCCCCCTAAGCCCTGTAACGCCGAAAACGATGCCTATGTCCACGCCAGAGTCTATGCCGGCAGAATCGCCCAGCTTCATCAGGGCCTTGGTTTCAGGGCTCGGGTTTCGAGCCCAGGGCCCTCAACTGCAGTTCCTCTTGGGTACCAATTGCCTGCTCTGGGCGAACCCGAAGGCCAAAACCCAAACCCCCTTGTTCTCCAAATTGCTACACCCCACGGGGTGCCCTGTTTATAAGGCTCCGATTTCTCATCGGATCACCCCAACAACTTAGAGGACCTCCCATCTGTGTCTAGCCCCACAGCTCCTATGATTCTTAGGGTAGCTTCGCACCCCTTTATATACGTCTGAACCCGTTAAAGAGGGTAAGGGGCCATATTAAGGACCATGTAACACCCTTCGTAGAATGCCATGTAGCTTGTGGACATCAGCCTATACTCGACTCTGTACTGTCAGTTCTCCTCCTTGGAAGCCCAGTAAACTTGTGCTTGGTAGCCCGGTAGCCCAGCAACCATTATGATGAGGGTACCCTTTTTTGGGGTTGGTTATTTCTATAAGGGAATCTTGACCCACAAAATGCAAAACTCATACAGTACCACTGAGCTACCAAGTCTTACAAAACCCTCAACCCCAAACCGTGGCTACGTTCCTTGGACCCTTAAGGTTGTACCCTTGGGTTTTTTGGGGACCCTTTTGAAAGATCCTTAGGGCACGTAGTGCAAGGGCCATATTCGGAGTAGACTACGCGGAATCCTTTAGGGGTACAACCTTAGGGGTACGAGTCTTAATCCTTGAGTTTAGCCGCCACAGGCCCCATGCCCTAAACTCCTAACCCTAAACCCTAAACGAGGCTCGGGGGGGGGAGGCCAGTACCAATGTTATTAGTCCGGGACTCGGGTGGGGGGGACCAATGTAATTGGCCATTTGGTCCCTCTTGGGCTGGGGGGGGGGGAGGACATTGGTCCCTCCGGACCAATGTTATTAGTCATTTCGTCTTCCGGGAGGGTGGGGGGGGGGGGGGGGGGGGGGGGACTAATGTTGTTAGCCATCCCGCCGAGACTGGGGGGGGGCGAATGTTACTGGCCATGAGGCTGGGAGGGACCCGGGGTACCAATGTTATTGGCCATTTGGTTTCTCGAGCTCCATTTGGTCCCTCCGGGGCTGGGGGGGGAGGGGGGGACCATGGTACTAGCCATTGAAGGAATACTGAGCAGCTGAAGCGTAAGGGGCACATGAAGACCCGATACTTCTTTAATGTTCTGGGATTCTGTGGGCGAGTGGGTGTCTGTTTAAGTCTCCGCTCTGCTAGAACTGCTCGATCCGGAGCTGCTGAACCCTAAACCCTGAACCTTCAAACCCTGACCCTTTGAGGACCACCGAGGGCCTTTACCCACCCGTTCTCAAGTCTTGATACTGCATTCCGCTTTGGTTGCGAGGGTCTCTTTTCACTCTGCTGTAGCTTACCTATAGGCCTTCCGGTTACTAGGTTGCCCAGTATCCTAGGCTTAAAAAGGGTGCCCTTTTTTTGCTTAAAGGGGTCTATAAGGGAACCTAAACCCCCCCAAAAAAGGGAATAAGGCTACTACTACTGGGCACCCTTACTAGGGGGCCCTATCTCCCCCAAAGCCTCAACCCTCAAGCTCGCAGACCTCGAGGGCCCGGAGCACGTTGAGGCCTGCGCCCCTCGGACGCGGCACTCTTCGTAGGCGTCATGCGCACCTGGCTGTCGGGTCGTCATGACTTTGGAGTTCTAAACCCCGAAGCCCTAAAGCCTTTCTAGGGCTTGAGCCTTGGCTTGAGGGCTTGGGGTTTACAAGCTTCTGCCGTCGGATGTCGTCCGGCTTACCCTCAACCCTAAGCCCATGAGTGCTTTGCCTAGGGTTTAGGGTTTAGGGTTTAAGGGCTTAGGGCTTTCGGGTTAAAAAAGCTCACCAAGATCTCAACGCTTTGAGTCTTGGTACCTGAGAGTTCAAAGGCGAACGTGGGCAGGTTCTTTGGGACGGAGATGCATTCGAGACTACAGGGCTTTGGGATGTTTAGGGTTGAGGGCTGAGAGGTTTAAGTGGCTCTTATTTGGGATGTTCCCCTTTACACTAACAGCTCCTTCATAGGGATTCTAGTACCCCGTATTATCATCCCCGTTACGGACTATTAGTACAAGAGGGAACATCACAAGTTATTCTTCGAAACGCATACTCCATCTTCTTCGGCGGACGTGTTACTTGCCGGTGCTTGTGGATGAGTGGGGGGAGTGAATCTAGGTGCTTCTGATTCACTCCCCCACTTCCCCTTTCAACTCCCTCAAGACCCTCATTCCTAAGCACAGGTCAGATTTGCGTTTAGGCCTCCTGGCCTGGGTTGCGCTGAGACCCCAAAACACAGCTGCTGTTTAGGGTTTAGGGTTTAGGGTTTAGGGTTTAGGGTTTAGGGTTTAGGGTTTAGGGTTTAGGGTTTAGGGTTTAGGGGCTAGGGGCCTTAGAGTTCCGTGACCCTACATGAAAAAAGGGGGGTTCTGCAGGGGAATATAGAGCACATATGTCCCTAAGTCCCTATTCAGAACCAGTCAGTAAACACCTAATGACCCATACTTCAGACTTCAGAACCCCTTGAAGAAGGTAAGGGGCCATAGTCAGGGGCCGTGTAACAACGCTAAACCCTAAACCCTAAACCCTAAACCCTAAACCCTAAACCCTAAACCCTAAACCCTAAACCCTAAACCCTAAACCCTAAACCCGAACCCCTAACCCCTAAACCCTAAACCCTAACCCTAAAACCTAAACCCTAAAACCTAAACCCCGACACCTTCGAACCCCGAGTCGCCCCGAAGCCGAAGAAACCCCTTGCAGCCGCCCAGCCTGGTGCTCTGCCATGGAACGTGAGGAGCAGCCTGTCGGAGTCGGGGGGGGGGGGGGGGGGGGGGGGGGGGGGGGGGCTGGGAGAGAGGTTAGGGTTTAGGGTTGATTGATTTGGTGATTGAGTGTCAGGCTAAAGGGTGTTTAGGGTTGCTGATGAGTTTAGGGAACCCTTTCTGGAGGCTTTGGATGTGTGGGTGCGCTCTGGGATTATGCAAGCCACGTCCGTGAACCCTGAGCCCTAAACCTATCACACAAACCCTGGTCCGAACCCTTGACCTAAACCCTAAACCCTAAACCCTAAACCCTAAACCCTAAACCCTAAACCCTATTCTGGTACAGTAGACCCTTAGCCCCAAGCCCTAAGCAACCTTGAACGAACGACCTAAGAGTGCCCTGGATATTCTGAGCCAAACCGAACCCTGGAAGCCCTGAACCCTAGGCTCGAAGCTTGAGCCCGAAGCCCTACCAATCTGAGGGTTTTGGGTTATGGTTTAGGGTTTAGGGTTTAGGGTTTAGGGTTTAGGGTTTAGGGCTTAGGGTTTAGGGTTTAGGGTTTAGGGCTCTCAGGGATATCGAGGCTCTGATGATGAACGCGTACTTTGGACGTAGTGGGCTCTTCGGATAGCTACCCTGAAAATATCCACTGATTCGGTAACCAAGGATTTGGGCCTCAGCCCCAAACCCTAAACCCTAAACCCCAAACCCTAAACCCTAAACCCTAAACCCTACACCCTAAACCCTAAACCCTTGTCTTCGGGAGCTAGGGTTCCGGATTTGCTGGCTGGAAAGGGGTTGTAGGCTTCGTCTCGCTTGCGATCTGCCTCCGATCTGCCGTTCGCCGATTTCTGCCTCAGTTCTGGCACAGCGCTTAGGGTTACAGGGTTTAGGGTTTAGGGTTTAGGGTTTAGGGGTACAGAGTTGCTAGACCCAGGAGCAACCCAGGAATAACAAGGGTGCCCTTTTTGGCTTAAAGGGGCTTGTAGGTGAACCTAAACCCCAAAAAAGTGAACAAGGCCCTAAGCCATAAACCCTAAACCCTAAACACTAAGCCCTAAGCCCTAAGCCCTAAACCCTAAACCCTAAACCCTACTCTGGTACAGTGTTTAGGCTGACAGGGTTTAAGGCAGCGGGGCGAGGGTTTCCTGGGTTTAGGGTACTGAAACTTCACGCTGTGAGCTGAAGCTGCTGGAACCCTAAACCCTAAACCCTAAACCCTTAACCCTAAACCCTGACCCCCAAACCCTTAACCCTAAACCCTAAACCAATGCTATCTATCGGGCTGTTGGCCAGGGATCCCACATGAAAAGGTTTCCCTTTGCCTCTCACATAGGACTGTATCATGGCAAACGGCTCTTGGGAATGTCCACAGGGTTAGGGCTTAGAGCTTGGGGGCCTTAGGGGTTTAGGAGTTCAAGGGCTTTGGGCTCTACAGTCAGGGTGTCGGATCCTTGGAACCCAACTTGCACTGAGCCCGCAGCTCTTCATGTACTGGATCCGGGCGTAGTCTGTATGCCCGGGAATCACGATGTCCTGCAGCAACCCTGAGCCCAACAAAACCTAAATCTTAAGACCGAGACCTGACCCCAAACCCCAAACCCTAAACCCCAAACCCTAGACCCCAAACCCGGAACCCTAAACCCTAAACCTGACCAGAAGCCTTGTTCGCCTCTATTTTCCCAGTAGAACCTCACATACAGATTTAGATGTTCCTATCCTGCCAAGGGGCCATATGAGAGGCCGACACTTCTAATGTTAGACAAACCCTAAAACCCTAAAGCCCTAGAATCCGACAGCAATGTGTCCTACTGAGACTCTGAAGCCTAGTCACACATGTCGAAGCCACCCCGGCCAGTATGAGAACCATCAGTACCTTAGGGGCTTCATTATTCTTGGTCTTGATTTCTCATTCGGGGGGGGGGGGGGGGGGAACGGGGTGAATTTGGGGGGTGGGGGAATTCATGTCGCTGTTCCGAGCCCTGAACCCTAAACCCTAAACACTAAACCCGCAACCCTAAGCCCTAACCCTAGACCCTAAACCCTAAACCTAAGCCCTAAACCCTAAACCCGAAACCCTAAACCCTCAAACAACAGAGAGCGCTCCTTCCAGCTGCTGAGGCAGCGCTTCACATCCTTTTCTTTGCGGAGGGCGGTCTTTGGGTGTCTACGTTTTGCCGGGCACAGGAGGGTTTAGCTTTTACGGCTTGGGGCTTAGGGCTTAGGGCTTAGGGTTTAGGGTTTAGGGCTCAAGGCTCAGGGTCCCTTTAAATAAAAGAGCACCATGGGACAGCAGAAAGCCTTACTCGACGCCAAGGTAGGTGTCCGTGTAACGCCGCAGCGGCTCACCCCAAGTCGGGCATCGACTTTCCTGTGCTGGTTCGCAGGCGGTTAGGGTTTAGGGTTTGGGGTTTGGGGTTTGGGGTTTAGGGTTAGGGTTTCGGGTTTCGGGTTTCGGGTTTCGGGTTTCAGGTTTCGGCCTCAGGGTTCGGATTTGTTTAGGCTTTAACAGGCTTGGGGGTTCAGGGCTTGGGGCTTCCGATTTTGGGGCTTCCCTAAACCCCAAACCTTAAACCCTAAACACTAAACCCTAAACCTTAAACCCTAAACCCTATAAACCCTAAGCCTCAAATCCCCACCTCCTTCCACTCAGTCGTCATGACAGGACCATAGGGCCCTGAGTAGCAGGCAAAGCCCCCAAACCCTAAACCCGAAACCCTACACCCTAAACCCTAAACGCTACACCCTAAACCGTAAACCCTATCCAGGCCCAGCTTCCGGTGAGATAAACACTGCCTCGCTTCGGAGGAGGTCATAGCTGTCCTTGCATTCGCAAGAAGGGTTTAGGGTATAGGGCTAGGGTTTAGGGTTTAGGGTTTAGGGTTTAGTGTTTAGTGTTTAGGGTTTAGGGTTTAGGGTTTAGGGTTTTAGGGTTTAGGGCTTATCTATGCATTCATTTACGTCGTTGCTGTTTATTCATTTTCATTATGCTCTGCTTCTCTTTTTTTTGGAGGGGGGGGGGTTGGGGTTGTGGGGTTCAGAGAGGCTGTCTAGACTCTATAGCGCTTTCAGGGTCTCGGGTCTTGGGTGGGTATAGGGCTAGGGTTTAGGGCTAGGGTTTAGAGTTTAGGGTTTAGGGTTTAGGGTTTAGGGTTTAGGGGGGTTTAGGGTTTAGGGTTTAGGGTTTAGGGTTTAGGGTTTAGGGTTTAGGGTTTAGGGTTTAGGGTTTAGGGTTTAGGGTTTAGGGGGGTTTAGGGTTTGCGGATGTAGGACTTAGAGGCCAGTGTCTGGCGCGACTGGGAGTTGAGCGCACTCAGAGTTGAGGCCCTAAAGCCGCAAGCCCAGGGTATAGGGGGGTTTAGGGTTTAGGGTTTAGGGTTTAGGGTTTAGGGTTTAGGGATCAAGGCTAAGGGTCTCTCACTCCCTAAACCCGAATGCCCCAACCCCACCCTAGAACGGTATAACGGCGATAGGAAATGTACTAGTGCAGAGGTCCATATTGGACTACAACCATCAGCCCCAACCGTCAACCCAGAGACCCAAAACCTTGAACCCTCAAAACCCTCACCCTAAGGCACCTTTTAAGCATCAGTCGCTTCTCCACTGGCGATTGGAACCCCCCCACCCGCATCTAGAAAACAACTCCAAGCTAGCCTCGGAGCCCCAAACCCTGAATTCTAAACCATAAACCGAACACCCTAAACCCCGGGGACTAATCCTAAAACTGCCCTAAACTGAACCCAACACCTAAACTAAGCACCCCCCCCCTCCCCAATCCCCAAAATCTAAGCCCTAAACCCTAAACCCTAAACCTCAAATCCCCCCAAATCTGCACCAAGGCGCCCAGATGCGTGGCCCCTGACCATCGGCGAAAAGGAAGATGTGATCCTGCAGGCTTTTAGGGTTTAGGGATTGGATCTGAACCCTAAACCCTAAACCCAAACCCCAAACTCTAAATCCCCTGAAGGAAGCGGGTTTAGGGCGTCCCTTGGGCCATGTTTGCTTGTGAAGCCCCTCCTTAAACCCTAAAAGCTAACTTCCTAAGAGTCGGGGTAGACCCTTATTCACATTTTATAGGGTGGAGGTTCCCATACAAGCCCCTTTAAACCCAAACCGGTGCCCATTTATTCCTAGTTTACTGCATCTAGACTCGAATGGGTTTAAGTGGGTCTTGTTTTTCGGATTTTGTTGCAGAGGCTTTACAAAAAGGCCAACAGAGGCTCACCATTCGATTCGACAATCATCAGGAGGGTTTAGGGTGCAGGGTATGGGAGGGGACCCTTACATCTACAAATAAGGCCTTCACGCGTCTGACTGCTTAGGGTTTAGGGTGTAGGGTTTGGGTTTATAGGGTTTGTTGTGGTATGAAGCAGATGCTCTGAAGGTTGGGATGCAGACTAGCTTCGAACGCCTCGTCACATGCGCAGAGCAGCTAGGGCCGAATGTGGAGGGCCATCCCCTTAACTTACTCCTTTTAGGGTTTAGGCCTAAACTCGATTCCAGTGCCTACAAAACTTCTTCCGTCCAGCGATTGAGGGGCTGCCACAAAGCCCTGCTTTGAAGACCGTGGGGGATGGGGGGGGGGCGGGGGTACCGCAGGATTCGGAAGAACGTGGCCGCTTCCAGTAGGACTTTTACACAAGTGCCACCCCCCCCCCCCCCCCCCAATGGTAGATTCTCAAGCCCGCAGCCCTAAACCCCATGTGGTCAGTTTGATGATATTGACCCTCGGAGATTTGAAAGTGCCTAACATGGGAAGACGGCATAAAGCCGCACTAGGGCCCTCTAAACCCTACACCATACTAGTGCCAGTGTGCAGGGTTTAGGGTTTCGGGTTTGTGAACCCTGAAAAAAACATTACACAAGCCATGTGGGGGGTTTGCGAAAATAGGGGGACCCCCAAGATAGACCCCCAAATAGTAGGATTCCTTACAATCATAACGACCCCAGTACGGTACTCTCCATTTTTTCGGAAACCACCCAATGTAGGCTTCGATTCGCCCTAAACCCTAAACCCTAAACCCTAAACCCTAAACCCTAAACCCTAAACCCTAAACCCTAAACCCGCCCAGCGGTCCGCGCCCTCGCGCCGGTGGAAGTGCCGCGAAGTTTTCAGAAACCTGAACCCTAAACCCTAAACCCTAAACCCTAAACCCTAAACCCTAAGGGTCTTTCTCAGCTTGGCTGCACTCAGGAGGGTAGCTAAAAACTAAACTTTTAGCTGCCTCATTCAGAAACCCAACTAACCCAAAAAGGGTAAGGATCTAAAGTTACAGTAAAGTAACACAAAGTCAGTAGGGCCTTGGGTTCAGAGGTCGGGCTTCAGAACGTAAACCCTTACTGGCCCAAAAGCCAAGGAAATGAAAGTTGAAACTTTCAGAATAAACTACCTTGTAAGAAGCCCAAAAGTTGAAAGGTTGGGTTTGAGCCGGTAAGAACCCTAAACTAAACCCTAAACCCTAAACCCTAAACCCTTTGGGCTTCGGGCTTCGGCTTTCAGGATTCAGGCGCTGCTCGGTACCCGACAGCAGTTTGGGCGGGAAGGGGGGGGGGGGGGAAGTCCTAGGCAACATCTTGTGGCTTCGTGAGGAAATGGTTTGGGGGCTTTCGCTTTGTTGCTCAGGGGTGTCTTTAGGATTTACTTGTTTTTCTGGGGTGGGGCGGGCTTTCAGTTGGTTAGGGACTTCAAGTTCCGAGGTTTGGCTTAGGGTTTAGGGTTTGGGGTTCGGGGTTCGGGGTTCGGGGTTCGGGGTTCGGGGTTTGGGGCTTGGGGCTTGGGGTTTAGAGTTTGGGTTTTTAGGGTGTCAGGCTGGGGTGTTTGGGTGCAATCAGGATTTTGGGTGTGGGGTTGTAAGGTGGAGAGGAGGCCGATGGTGTGGGCTTCAGGGTTCCGGAGGCCCCTCGTTGCCCCGCCATGCAAACCTCTCGCAACGACTCCCATCTGCAGAGGGCGAAGCTCCATCAGCGGATCCCAGATGTACTTTGTGGAGACTGCGTCCATGTCCTTGGGCTTAGTGATCCAGCATCCTAGGGAAACTCCAGGATAACCTTTGGGATTATGTGGGGATTATCGTACCCCAAGAAGGTTAGAAGGTTACCTACTCTACTGGTAAGCTGGCACTTCGCGCCCTAATCCTCAGACCCAAAATTAAGCCACACATTCAGAAGGGTCGAACCCTGCGGCTCCCCGTAAGCCCTGCACGGCTTCGGATTTAGGATTTTGGGATGTAGGGGTTACCCAAAACTCTGCAGCATGCCTAAAATCCACCACCTTACTTGGGAGAATGGTTTAGGGCATTCTTTCGATTCCCGGCCCCACACCGGAAATGAAATTGCGATAGCGGCCGTTTCAGCGGGGATGGGAACTGTGGGTAGGTTTCTGAGTATACACTATACTTGCAAAGGCAGCGCCGCTGGGCAGGAAGACTCCAACTGACAATGCTGGCTCTGAACCATAAACCCTAACCCTAAACCCTAAACCCTAAACCCTAAACCCCAAACCCTAAACCCTGTACCCTAAACCCTAAACCCTCGTCGAGACTCTGAAAGCACCTCCTGGTCGTCGAAGGCCGTGATGTTCCTCTGCGGCTGAGGTGTAGGGTTCAAGGACTTAGGGTTTTGAAAGGGTAGGGGCTAGGTGCGGATGGTACGCGGTCGATCACAAGATGGTATTAACAGCTGAGGTTTATAGGGTATGGGGATCGCAAGGTTGACGGCTTTTCAGATGGCTAGGGGCTTACAAAAAAGGGCTAGTAAGTAGGGCTGAGTGTATAGGAGTTTCAGGGCTTAGGGTTCGGGCTCTAGGTACGGGTCGGAGGGCAAGGGGGTTGTCGGGAGGATCGAGTTTCAGGGTTTTAGGGTTTCGGGTCGGCCAGTTGCAGCTGCCAAAAGCCGTGAAGACCCTAAACCGTAAGCAGCCCTACAGCAATCGAGCCCGAAAGCCCTATGCCCCAAACCCTCAAACGCAGTAGGCCCGCTTTTGGGTAGGTACAAGGGCCATGGCCCCTTACTTGGGAAGCCCTTATGCGCTAGAAAACCCCAAGGCCCATACTTTGAAACCCTTCAAGGAAGGCGAGGGTCCATATCAAGTGACCACGTGACCCTCAAGGCCCAACACCATGGTAACCAGTAAGTCACGAACATCCAAGCCGGTTGAGACTGGCGTGTCGAGATCGACTGCTTTCTGAATCATCCGTTGTGCAAACAGACCTTCCAAACGGCATGACGTGGAACGGTCGGCCGTGAATAGCACTGTCCTTTATCGTGCTAACCGTGGAAAGCTGACTCCGGTTAAAGAGCAGGTCTGGTGTAACGCTTGCTTCAACCCATCGAACTCGTCCGAACGGTTTTGCGCCAATGCGCCAACCCATTTCTTGCAGCAGCGCTAGCTTGCCAGAGATAAACACCAGGTGCGCCCTTGCGCATTCCATGGTAATACAAACCAGCTGACGCAACGCTGTGTGATAAACTGCACCTCTTTCAACCCAGTGTTGAAATCCACTTGGAAGCTCTTTTGACATGGGGTTTCTGGGGGATACTAGGGAAACTTTCTAACTCAAAAGGGCTTCCGACAGAGGAGCAATTAGCTTTCAGCTTGTGCAAGCCTACACCCTAAACCTCAAACCCTTCAGAATAGTGACGTCAAAGTAGGACGGAGGTTCCCTAGAGAATCACTGTGTAAAGGAAACATATGTGGTCTAGTTGGGTTTAGGGTTAGGGGTAGGGACACGCTGAAAATAAA
The DNA here is from genome assembly GCA_905221605.1 of Symbiodinium natans. Taxonomy (NCBI): domain Eukaryota; class Dinophyceae; order Suessiales; family Symbiodiniaceae; genus Symbiodinium; species Symbiodinium natans. Next base: position 809,495 of record CAJNDS010000580.1, on the reverse strand, counting down.
GCCCTAGTCTCTACAGACTAAGCTCTCTTTGGACTCCGCACTTACATTCATCTCACAAAAAACAAACGAAACACAAAGCTTCAGGGAAAAACCACGTGTGGGAGAAAACCCTGCGCCGCGGGCACTACGAGACTCGATGCATTGACTGAGGCGCGAAACCAGGACAAGTGGCGTGAAGCCCCCGCCCAACTCTCTTGCCTGCCCTAGACTCAAAACCCTACACATTGAAAACGTCCCTCAACCCTAAACCCTGAACCAGAAAACTCTTAACATCGAAGACCGTCCTTACCCCGAACCCCTCAACCCTCAATCGTGCACCAGAGCGGCCCGTTCAGTCTCACGTAGACACAGGTGGCATAGAGGGGCACGTAGAACCAGTCAGCTTCATCGGCATCCGGGGTGTTGCAGTTGTGCCCTTCGCTGATGGCGGGAGTGTCGAGTCACGGGGGGGGCGGGGGTTAGGGTTAGGGTTTAGGGTGTAGGGCTTAGAGTTTAGGGTTTAGGGTTTAGGGTTTAGGGCTTAGGGTTTAGGGTTTAGGGCTTAGAGCTTTAGGGCTTTAGGGCTTAGGGTTTAGGGTTTAGTTCTTAGGGCTTAGGGCTTTCGAGCGTAGGACTTGGAGCTTGCTGGATCCGAAGCATGGGCCCTTGATTTGTGTCCCCTGTTATACACTGTACACAATGAGGGCCCATACTTCGGATCCCTTTAAGCCCCTTTACAAAAAGGGGAAAGGGAGCGTACGAAGGGCCCATGGCTTCCAACCTTAAACTTAGGGTTTAGGGCTAGTTTCGTTTTTAGGGTTTAGAGTTTAATTAGGGTTTAGGGTTTAGGGTTTAGGGTTTAGGGTTTAGGGTTTAGGGTTTAGGGTTTAGGGTTTAGGGTTTAGGGTTTAGGGTTTAGGGTTTAGGGTTTAGGGTTTAGGGTAGACTCAGGGCTTTGGGGTTTGAAAGGCTTGAGGCTGGGCTTGGGTTCGGGAGTCATAGCCATCTACCGAACTCCCAAGGCCCTTCTATCAGAGGATCCCCCACTCCTCCTCATCCCCGAAGAAGGGTTTAGGGTTTAGGGTTTAGGGTTTAGGGTTTAGGGTTTAGGGTTTAGGGTTTAGGGTTTAGGGTTTAGGGTTTAGGGTTTAGGGTTTAGGGTTCAGGGAATTTAGGGTTCAGGGAATTCAAAGGGCAGCCTTTGTTGCGGGGAGGAGGGGCAGCACGGGAGAAAGGAGGAAGGGGGTGGAGGAGTAGAGCTGAGGTCCTTTATCGGGCGACACGCAGGGGACGATGTGGAAACCACATTGGGCCCCAGGTATTCCCTGGAGAGGGGCGCGGGATTCGTTGGGTAGGCATCTCCCAATACGAGACCCTAAACCCTAACCCCTAAGCCCTAAACCCTAAACCCTAAACCCTAAGCCCTAAACCCTAAACCAGCCGGGCTGCGGAAGTACTGGTGGAGGAGAACTTCGGTGCCCCACTGGCCCTGCCTCGGCTCAGAAGCACCAAGAAAGCGAAGGGCTTAAAGGGGGTTACAGACTTTTGGAATCACGGGGTTTTGAGTTTAGGGGATTTGGGGATTCGAGGGTTTAGGGGTGGGGCTTGCTTCTTAAATTTGGTCTTAGGCTTCTCCGTTTCCTGGAAACACTTTCTGATGGATGCTGGACACCCCAAATCAAAATCGCCAAACCCTAAACCCTAAACAATGAACCCTAAACCCAAAACCCTAAACCCTGAACCCCTGAACCCTAAACTCTGATTGGTCAGTCCACGGTTGGCCCTCTATCCCCCTCCCCCCCCTCCCTATTCTGGGGAAAGCCTTCTGGCCCAAAGCCCCAAAAGCAAATCTGAGGAAGTCCCAGATCCACCTAGCACCTTCTATGCCCCCGAGTTGCAGACAATTGAAGGTCCCCGGACCTGTCTTTCTTTTTCAGGAGGCAAGGCGGGGAGGGAATGGGAGCGGTAGGAGAGATACCGCAGGCTCTGGTTTTGCGGGTTTGGGGCAGGGTAGGGTGGGGTCTTGAGGGTGAGGGCAGTCAGAGGCGCTTCAAATTGTGGCATGTTGCTTGGTCCAAATGCGGGCTTGCGGCATCCCTAAACCTCGAAACCCCACCCTAAACCCTTAAACCCCTGAACCCAAGCTGCCTTTACACCGGAAGCCCTATACACCCACAGGCCCAAGCTTAAGGTTCAAGGTCTGGGGTGGTTTGGGGCTGAGGGTTTAGGGTTTAGGGTTTAAGGTTTAAGGTTTAGGGCTTAGGGTTTAGGGGAAATAGGACATATTGCACATCAAGCATCCTTTCAAGGACGCAAGGACAAATATCCTGCTGAGGCATGCTAGGCAAAACCCCGCTGGACACCTCAGTAGCCCCAAGCTCAGCCTCCAGGGCTTAGGATTTCAGGAAATCTGGGGTTTTCGGGTTCCTGGGGTCCAGGACTTTAGGGGTTTTGGGGATTAGGGCTTGGGGTTCCCTAAACCCTAAACCCTAAAACCCCAAAAACCTAAGCCCTAAACACTATAGGGTTCTTCGCCGGCGCACCGTAGAATGTGCTGTCCAGCTCGTACACGTAGAACCGCTGGCCAAAGCAGAACTTGTCCTGGACCCAAGGCAGTGACCCCGCTCTATGCTGCTGAAACCTAAAACCTGCAACCCTAAACCCTAAACCCTAAACTCGAAACCCTAAACGCCCTAAACACACCTGAATACCCTAAACACCCTAAACGCCCGAAACACCCTAAACACCCTAAACACCCTAAGCCCTATAAACACCCTTAGAGTCCCTGAGCCCTAAACCCAACCCTTAACTTGCCCTTAATTTTAGGTTTCATGCTGGGCTGCTGCTGAGGAAGATGGTGAAGGGTTCAGGGTTCAGGGTTCAGGGTTCAGGGTTCAGGGTTTAGGGTTTAGGGTTTAGGGTTTAGGGTTTAGGGTTTAGGGTTTAGGGAAGGCTCTCCGGTTCCTTCGAGTGTAATCTTAGTACACTAACAGCAACACCGTAACCCCTCCCCCCTAAAACCTGAACCCTAAGCCCAGATTCTTCCTTATAAGGGCTATTAGGGGGGGTATTATCTTTTATGTTCTTGGAGGGGTTCTCAACTAGGCTGCCCAGTAACCTAGGCTTAAAAAGGTTGCCCTTTTTGCTTAAAGGGGTTTATAAGGGAACCTAAACCCACCAAAAATAGGGAAAAAGGGTACTACTGGGCATCCTAGTTAAGCAAATAGTATAGAATCTGCTCTACGCACCCTTGCTCGTCAAAGGTTCCAAAGGCCCTTCTGACCGCGAAGCGCCAAGCGAGCTGCGGATCGGCCCAGTTGAGAGCTGCTCGGCGGCTGGTCCAAAGCACACGGGAGCTGCTAGGGTTTAGGGTTTAGGGTTTAGGGTTTAGGGTTTAGGGTTTAGGGTCTCGGCTTGTCAAGTTGAAGCAAGCCGCGAAAAACACTGGCGCGACACAGCTCGACTGCTTCGAGTGAACGTTCTTGATGGTCCGGGCGATGGCATTCCTTGCATCTGGCCAGCCACTGGCTGGCCGCGTGTAGTCGAGGCCGCGGTTCCCGTAAACCCTAAACCCTAAACCCTAAACCCTAAACCCTAAACCCTAAACCCTAAACCCTAAACCCTGAAACCTAAAAAGCCCTAAAACCACTGAAAGCGTTGCGTTCTAGGTTTGAGGTGCTGCGCGGCAGAATGGATGCCACGCTTTGGAGTTCACCTCAACTGCGCGCATGAAACCCCGAAAATGGACAACGCAATCGGAGAACTTAGAACCAACCAGTTGGGATGTTCCCTCTTATACTACCAGTCCCTAACTTACTGGCCCAAAACCCAAGGAAATACAAAGTTGAAACTTTCAGAATAAACTACCTTATAAGAAGCCCAAAAGTTGAAAAGTTGGGTTTTGAGCCAGTAAGCTACTATGGATTATAGTACCCCCTTGTTAGAATCCCTATTCAGGACTGTTAATATAAGGGGGAACATCCCAACCAACCAGCAATGATCACTCCTTCCCAAAGCGGCCTCGTAATTCCTAGCCCTACCTACGTGAGGCCCAGATTGACATTTTCTCAAAGAGGGTCCGCCGAATATGCCAAAATACGACCACCCTTATTCAAGGACCCTAAACCCTAAACCCTAAACCCTAAACCCGGAAACCTAACCCCTAAACCCTAACCCCCAAACCCTACAGGGTTTCGGGTTTCGAGCTAGGGTTTAGGACTTAGGGCTTTGGGTAAACCCTAAACCCTAAACCCTAACCCCTAACCCCTAGACCCTAACCCCCAAAACCCTATAGGGTTTCGGGTTTAGGGCTAGGGTTTAGGACTTAGGGCTTTGGGTAAACCCTAAACCCTAAACCCAAAACCCTAAACCCTAAACCCTAAACCCCATGGAAAAGTGGACCCCGACTCTTCTCGGCCTCGGCCGTCGACGCTGCCACGCCGGGTGCACGCAGGCCTGGCCAGGGACCTGGAGGGCTAAAGGGGGTGGAGTTTAGGGTTTAGGGTTTAGGGTTTAGGGTTTAGGGCTTAGGGATTAGAGTTTAGGGTTTAGAATTTAGGGGTTCAGGGTTTAGGGCTTAGGGTTTAGAGGTTTAGGGTTTAGGGGTTAGGGTTTGGGGTTTAGAGGTTTAGGGTTCAGGGTTTAGGGGTTAGAGGTTTAGGGTTTAGGTGTTTAGGGTTTAGATGTTAGAATTCAGGGTTTTCCCCTAGACCCTAGTCCCTAAACCCGAAACCCTAAACCCTAAAGGGTTTAGGGTTTAGGGTTTAGGGTTTAGAGTTTTGGGGGATTTAAGGGGTCTTGGGGGTCCATGAAGTTCAGGGCTCAGGGTCTTTCAGGGGTTTAGCGGCAGGCATGCCGGGCGTTTAGGGCTCGGTGCTTGAGGCACTAGGCAAGCGGCCTTCCGGACCAGTGCAGAAGAACTAGGGTTTAGGGTTTAGGGTTTAGGGTTTGAGGGTTTAGGGGCTCAGGGTTTAGGATGCCCGCCCTCCGTTTCTTAGCTGCGGGCTCAAGATGTGCTGCCGGAGTCACCTCCTGGGGTTAAGGTTTAGGGTTTAGGGGTTTAGGGTTTAGGGTTTAGGGCTAAGGTGTATGTAGATTATGTAGGGCACCTTGTAGAAAGGTGCTCTTTCACGCTTGTGGTGTAGAGCAATGGGGCTTGGAGGCTGAGGGTTTAGGGTTTAGGGTGACTCTCTAAACCCTAAACCCTAAACCCCATAAACCCAAAACGCATGCTCCTCTCCCGGGCCCCCCAACCCAGCCGCTGGACATCCAAAAGCTTCGGATACCTCAGGGGTTGCTCCTAAACCCTAAACCCTAAACCCTAAACCCTAAACCCTAAACCCTAAACCCTAAACCCTAAACCCTAAACCCTAAACCCTAAACCCTAAACCCTAAACCTAAACCCTAAACCCTAAACCCTGAACCCTACTTTTGAAGTTTGAAAGGTTGCCAGGGTCTATGCGTTTCGGGTCTGGGCTCTCTCGGGCTTTGGGCTTCATGGTTTCGGGTTGGGATGGCTTGGAATAGGCGGTACTATAATCCCTATTAAGGGTTGTTAGTACCAGAGGGAACATTACCCGCAAAGATACTCAGTTTAGTAGCTCAGGGTCCTAAAGAAGCAGGCGGCCCACCCGAAACCCCAAGCCCAGTCCCCCCCCTCCCTAAAGCCCGAAACCCTACAAGCCTTCTCAAGCTACACAGACCTCAATGGCTGAATGTCTGGTTTAGGTTTTCTTTGCTGGACTCGCTCCGGTTTCGGCAAGCGTGGCGGCAACCCGTCTTCCAGACAAGTTAGGGTTTAGGGTTTAGGGTTTAGGGTTTAGGGTTTAGGGTTTAGGGTTTAGGGTTTAGGGTTTAGGGTTTAGGGTTTAGGGTTTAGGGTTTAGGGTTTAGGGTCCAAGGACAGGGTGTGGGGCTCAGGTATTTCTGGGGGTTGGGCTCCTACATGCCCAACCCCAAAAACGCAACTTGAGGCCTTGAAGCCCCAGAAAATGAATACCCCACAAACATAAAACCCCTAAACCCCTCAACCCCAAAACCCAAAAACCCTAAGCCCCAATTGAGCCCCTAAGTAGGCCCTGACCCCTTTGTGCCTCCGAGGCTTCCGATGTAGGGGTTTGGGGGGGTGCGAACTCCGAAAATCTGAACTGCCAAAGAGGAGGGGCGGGGGTTCAATTTCGGGTGTGGTTCTCGGTATGAGGGCTCTCGGGTTTGGGCGTAGGGTTAGGGTTTAGGGCTTAGTAGGGGGGCAGTGTTGAGGGTGTAGGGTGTAGGGGTCTTATGGGTCTAACGGCGTCCGAGTGTAAGGGCTGAGGGTTGTGAGCGCCCAGCGCTCGATGATGCTGAGGTGGTGGCACGTACGCAATGTCGGCATTCCACTCGAGCATCAGCTGCTCGAGGTGCCTTTATGCTCAAAGTTGCGTAGGAGGGTTTGGCCTCGCATCCTAAACCCTGCGACGCTTTAGAGTACAATGCCTTACCGGTTCCTAAGCCCTAAACCACCGTCATCGGCAGGAGTGCAAGAAATTTGCAGAAGAAGGCGACTTCGCAGTGGGGCCAGCTATCGAACTCATGTTGCTTTTGGCGGCTCCTATGCTGATGTGGAGCCGTAAATTAAACGGAAACAGCGTGAGAAATCGGATCCCAAGAGACATCACCCAAGAGGATTCTCCGGATGAACACACAAATCCATACTAGGTCTTTGTAAGCCTTTAGTCGGCCTTGAAAGCATCCGATATACATCCGTTATCAGGGCTGGCCGCAAAAAAACCTTTGAAACATGCTCATATACAGGGTCCCTTCTAAACCCAAATGAAGAAAATGCAAAATATCTCCAAAGCCGTCCTAGGTATGTAAGAAAACAACCGCATGTTCTGGGTATTGTTTGAAGGTTCCTGGGATCCTAGTGGAGATGCAGTACGCCCTTATGCCTTCAGCCGTGTGGTTGAGACAAAACTTCCAAGGCCAAAAAACCTAAACTGCCGACCCAGAACTCAACTAGGGTTTGAGATTTTGTTGGTGTACGCAAATAGGTGACCCCTGTCATGGGATTCCCCCATCATAAGGGCCCCAATCCCAATTTCGGAAAGCCCCATGTAGGGTTGAGGGCATAGGGTTTGGGATCCTAGAAGCTAGGACCTGGGAATAAAAAAGGGCGTGGTTTGAAGGTGAGTAGAAGGGAACCCCAACCCGAAAAACAAGGAAATCAGGGCCTGCTCCGGGGCCTAGAATCCTTATTAAGGACTGTTCTGGCTAAACCCTAAACCCTAAACCCCTAAACCCCTAAACCCCTAAACCCCTAAACCCCTAAACCCTAAACCCCTAAACCCTAAACCCTAAACCCTAAACCCTAAACCCTAAACCCTGTTACGGTGGGGATGCCCCCGCCTCCTCCGTGCGTCGTCGGGGAGCTGTTCCAGGAGTTGGTCACGATACCCTGAGACCATGGAAGCACCCAAAAAATTGGGTTTGAGGCTTTGGGGTTTGGGGTTTAGGGTTTAGGGTTTGGGGTTTAGGGTTTAGGGCTTGGGGTTTTGCTTTTTGGGGCCGAAGGCTTCTGGGTAGCCCAGCAACCATGTCATGATAAGGGCGCCCGTTTTGGGGGCTGGTTGCTTTGTAAGTGAACCTTGAACCAAAAAAAGGGTAAAGGGTACCACGGGGCTACCAAGGCTTGGGATTGTGGATTGCGGATTCAGCTTGGAGGGCTCGGGGTTCAAGATGGTAAGTCTTAGGGGTTTCCGTAGAAACTACGCCCCAAACCGTCCTTCGGGGGGCCTCGGGCCTGTGGGCTCAGACGCACTTGGAAGGGTCTTTTTGGCTGCTGCGCTCGGCATCTCCGACGAACAGCCACTCATCAGAAGCCTGAACCCAAACCCTAAGCCTTAAACTTTAAATATTCACCCTTATACGAACAGTCCTGAAACTGGATTATAGTACCCCCTAGTTTATTCCCTATTAAGGACTATTAGTATAAGGGGGGCACATCCCAACCTGAAAGCCTAAACTGCCTAAAGCCTTCTAAGCCCCACACTTGCGAACACCGTCTTAAGCTGCACAGGTGCTTGGCTGTGTGAAATGCCTAGGGTTTAGGGTTTAGGGTTTTGGGTTTTGGGCTAGGGTTTGGCTATACCAAGCAATGCGGAAACTACCCACCCACCTGGACTTGACCAAACTCTGTCCACAAAACTCAAACCCCAAATTAAACATGTCAAAAACACAGATCCCAGCAAAGCATGGCCACTAGGGGCACCGAAAGTCATAAGCCCCGCACCTCAACCCCCTGAAGAGAACGAAGGAACGCAACAATCGTGAAAGCAACCAAAAACCCCTAAAACCCCTAAAGCCCCCCGAAAAGCCCCAAAGCCTAAAGCAAAGCCCAACAACCGAAAAAACCCGGAAATCATCCAAAGGGCTCAGACCAACAGACCCCCTAAACCCTAAACCGACAACCATAAACCCCAGACCCCCTCGCCCAGGAGCTGTAAATCTGAAGGAGAAAGCGCTTGGCTGCCAGGCGGCCAAGCCTGCCGTGAAGATGCTAGGGTTTAGGGTTTACTTGCAGGTTCAGGGTACATATTCACCCAATAATACCTGTACTTATAACCCATTTATAATCCTTTTGGGGCACTTAAGGAGCTTATAAGTGGGTTCGAAGTACAGTTGCACTTGGTTAATAAGTATCGTGAACCTCCAGGTCCAAGTCGGGTTAGGGGTTTAAGGTTTCATGAGGGTTTAGGGTTTAGGGTTTAGGGCTTCGGGTGCGAGCCTTAAGGGTTTAGGGGGGCTGGGCTAAACCCTAAACCCTAAACCCTAAACCCTAAACCCTAAACCCTAAACCCTAAACCCTAAACCCTAAACCCTAAACCCTAAACCCTAAACCCTAAACCCTAAACCCTAACCTAAACCCTAAACCCTAAACCCTAAACCCTAAACCCTAAACCCTAAACCCTAAACCCTAAACCCTAAACCCTAAACCCTAACCCTAAACCCTAAAACCCTAAACCCTAAACCCTAGACCCTAGACCCTCAACTCAAAACTACTCCCCTTAGAGCCTTGACAGGATGTAGAGGGCATTATTCCTCAAAAGCTTTAGGGTTTTGTGTAACCAAAACCTACAACCCAACTCACAAGGAGACCCGGAACCCTGAGCCCCGAACGGTTTCGGGTTTAGGGTTTAGGGTTTAGGGTTTAGGGTTTAGGGTTTAGGGTTTAGGGTTTAGGGTTTAGGGTTTAGGGCTTAGGGCTTAGGGCTTTGGGCTCATAGCAGCCGGCTCCCTGCCTCGTCTCCACCAGGAGGATGCAGTTCATCATCACCTCCAACCTGGGAGGTTGACATTTGGCTTTTATGATTTCGGGTTTAGGGTTTAGGGCTTGGGGTTTGGGGTTTGGGGTTTAGGGTTTAGGGTGTGGGGTTTGGGATTAAGGGGCACCATCTAAAACCCCAGAGAGGGTGTGGGGATGCAAGCTTGGGCTTCTGGCGCTGCAGGGCGGCCTCGAGTTTTCGGAGCCTGGGGCCTGGAAGGCTTAGTCCTTGGAGCTTCAGAGTGGCTTTAAAGGTTTAGGGTTGTTTAGGGTTTAGGGTTTAGAGTTTAGGGTTTAAGGTTTCCCCTTTCTTCTCTATACTCCCCCTTAGAACCTGAATGAAAACAAAAAATATGTTTCATACCCTCTTGTGTTTTGTATAAACAAAAAATAAATTCCCAAGGGGGGATAGAGTCTTTCGCCAGCGCAACATCTCAGAAGCAGACGTGCCTTGCAAGGGATCTGCTTTGGCAAGCCCAGATCGCACAAACCTCTCAGCCACTAGTCGATTTGCAATGATTCATGGCTTCGGCGATGGAAAGCCTTGAGCTGGCCCGCGCCTAGTAACTAGGCTGCCCAGTAACCTAGGCTTAAAAAGGGTGCCCTTTGTTGCTTAAAGGGGTTTATAAGGGAACCTAAACCTACCAAAAAGGGAATAAGGGTACTACTGGGCATCCTAGGTAAGTAGGACTCTTAGCAAGTCCATCTGCCGGGCTCTCTTTTTGCAGGCAGAAAAGAGGGTTTAGGGTTTAGGGTTTAGGGTTTAGGGTTTAGGGTTTAGGGTTTAGGGAGGGCTCTCATCTCCCGCTTGAAGGTCTTGGGCTCGTAGTTCCAAGGGTGGGCGGCGGGTAGAATTGATCCCGCGGCTCTAGAGCAGCATCGCCATGAAGACGGCCGCAAAAAAGCCCAAGGATTTGGGGTTTTAGAAAAGAGGGTTTAGGGTTTAGGGTTTAGGGTTTAGGGTTTAGGGTTTAGGGCTTAGGGTTTAGGGTTGTGTAGAGTCATGCGGTCTAGGGCTTAAAGCGTTTAGGGGTTCAGAGCCCAGTTCTTTAAGGACTGAACACAAGCATAAAGAGTCCAAGAGCCCTGAATTTTAAGCCTCAGGCTACAACAGATGCTCTAATCTACGAGGAAGCACGAGAAAGGGAAACCTTAAACCTTACCCTCAGCCTTAAACCCTAAAAGCGAAACACACCAAACCAAAAAGCTCTAAATCCTAAACCCTAATACCCACCGCACCAAAACAAAACCCCAAACCCTATAAACGCACCAAACCCCAAAAAAACAACCCGGAAACCCTAAACCCTAACCCCAAAACCCTTGACCCGAAACCCTAAACCCGAGACCATAAACCCCAAACCCTAAACCCCGAACGCAAAACCCGAAACCCTAAACCCTAAACCCTCTACACCCGAAACCCTAAACCCTAAACCCTGGTCCCTGGGCCCCCCAACACCGCCGCAGGGCAACTCTCCAAGGCCTGGCGCGTGAGGACTCTCAGGGTTTTAAGGCATGGCCGGTGCCAAAGCTCAGAGGGCCCTAAACCCTAAACCCTAAACCCTAAACCCGAAACCCTAAACCCCAAACCCTAAACCCTAAACCCTAAACCCTAACCCTAAACCCTAAACCCTAAACCCTAAACCCTAAACCCTAAACCCTAAACTAACTCAGGCTTGCTCTCTGTATGACTTCGCCACGGCCTTGGGCTTTGGGTCTGGGGTGAACTTCTCCGAGCAAGGGCGCCAAAAAAGCCATCTCGGGGTTTAGGGTTTAGGGTTTAGGGTTTAGGGTTTAGGGTTTAGGGTTTAGGGTTTAGGGTTTAGGGTTTAGGGTTTAGGGTTTAGGGTTTAGGGTTTGAATAGTATTCCCTTATGGTCCCTTGATATTTAAACTATCTGCTGAAGAACCCCACCAAAAAATGATAACCCTATTGATAAGGATGAATATTTTTCATTTATTGGGGGGGTTCTCAGCACTTAGTAGATTTATACTCTAACAACCCTATTCTAATTATATCAAGGCCCGGTATTAGCTTTGGCGCTTCTGGGGCTTGGGGTTTTGCAGGGTCTTAGGGTTTTAGGGCCTTTAGGGCGTTTTGGGGTTCATATTTCGGGCTTTTAGGGTTTTCTAGGGTTTTGGGGTTTTGGGCTTTAGGGTCGGGTAGGGTTTTAGTTGTTTAGGAGTTTGGGGTTTTAGGGTTCTTGGGTCGCTTAGGGTTCTGGGGATTGGGATGTAGGGTTTTAGGGTGTAGGAGTCTAGGGCTTTATGGGGTTTCCCTAAACCCTAAACCCTAAACCCTAAACCCTAAACCCTAAACCCTAAACCCTAAACCCTAAACCCAGGGGCTTCTAGAATTTTAGGGGATTTTGGCATTCAGGGGTTTTGTAGCCTGCGAGGGCTTAAGGATCCCGCATTGAGCGGATGACTTGGGCGTGTGGTCCCTCAGCTTTTACGGAAGGCGGCAACTGCCTGGGTGGAGGGAGTTAGGGTTTAGGGTTTAGGGCTTAGGGTTTAGGGTTTAGGGTTTAGGGTTTAGGGTTTAGGTTTTAGGTTTTAGGTTTTAGGTTTTAGGGTTAGGGTTTAGGGTTTGGGCGATGTCGAACAGCCTGCTTGTCAGAGCTTGCCTAAGAATCCCCCCCTGGTGGGCCCCAGATTTGCAATCACCCGTGTCCCACGAGCATCGGCTCCGCCTCCTGAATTTGGGGCTCCAGCTGGCTCTCAAAGATCTCCTGTTTAGGGTTTGGGGTTTAGGGTTTAGGGTTTGGGTTTAAGGGCTTTAGGGGGGCGCAGAGGCAGTGATTGTAGGCCTTAAGGGCCAAAACCGAAGATGCAGCTGTACGATGACGGCCAAGACATGCTAAAAACCGCACCCTCAACCCTAGACCCTAAACCCTAAACCCTAAACCCTAAACCCGAACTCTCGTCATGTGCAGGTTTCGCGTTTTGGGGTGTCCGACCTTCACCTGAAAACCGAGGGAGTCACTCATAGATGGCCCTTCAAGCCCTCTGAAATTTGTTCCTGAATCTGATCCTCTTAAACCCAACAAGGGTGAACATAAAATGTCTCAAGGGACTACTTAGTGATGATGATGATGATGATGAGGAGGAGGAGGAGGCTGGTTTTCTGCTTAAATGGGGTTTAAGGTTTAGGGTTTAGGGTTTTAGGGTTTAGGGTTTAACCCTAAACCCTAAACCCTAAACCCTACACCCTGAACCCGAAACTCTACACCCTGAACCCTAAACCCTAAACCCTAACTAAACCCTAAACACTGCACCCTAAGACGTCACCGGCACGCAACGACAGATAGAGCTCCACACCACCAGCAGCTGAGGGCCTTAAGCCTTGAGTATCCTCTGACCTCATATGTTGTTAGGGATCCCCATGAGATTTCTAGAAAATTCCCAGATGTCAATCCTCTACCCTAGAAGCCCAAAACCGGAAGCCCTGAACCCTTGGGACCCTTGAGGGAATGTAATCCGTAGCTGCCTCTGGGCACCTTGAAGCCTGGAGACATATAGGGGTCTGAAGAATTACAATAGGGTTTAGGGTTTAGGGTTTAGGGTTTAGGGTTTAGGCTAGGGTTTAGGGTTTAGGGTTTAGGGTTTAGGGTTTCGGGGTTAGGGTTTAGGGTTTAGGGTTTAGGGGCCTGAATAAGTAGAACAGGGCTTTGGGGGTTTATTATATAGAATAATCATAAAGGGACCCTAAGGGAATGCCAATAGTAGTTCTTCCGACCCCTATAAGGGACCAGACTGCAGCAGAGCAGCGGCATGAAGCTACGCTAAAGATTAGAGCTTAGGCTTTGGGGCTTTAATACAATAGGGTTTAGGGTTTAGGGTTTAGGGTTTAGGGTTTAGGGTTTAGGGTTTAGGGTGGATTGCATCTAGGGACGAGAAACTGTCTCTTGTGCGATCAACGAGTAGCTGCACCGCCACCTGACATTCACCCTTGCTGCGAAAGCATCGCAGGAACGATGGAGGTCCTCCAAGCCCAGACGCTTGGAAGCTTCTGTGATGGAGACCAAAGATTCTATGGAAATCATATCTTGAAGACGCCCTGCAAGTGCTTGCACCACGTCTCGCACGTCCCAGCGATGGGCCAACTCCAGCGCTTCAAGCACAATCTTCGGATCTGAATCCAGGCATGTGGACCCCGTGTAGAGCATGTCCATGAGTAGCGACAAGCTGGCAGAAGATTGCTTGTCCAGCGTTATAGTTCCGCGAGAACGCTCCATCATATCAGAACCGATCATGGCCCGCAGAACTGGAGAGGTTGCCATTAGCATGCTGTCATGGCAGGTAACTGCACCATCTGCTGCCTCAAAGGTAATCGTATGAGTGTCGGTCAAGTGCCGAATCTGGATCCATCGCTGGAGAACGCCCGATCCAACCTGTGTACACTTTCTGTTGTCCGCCTTCACAGCAAGCAGAGACAAGACTCTGTCAAGGTATTGTTTGTACGTTGAGCGCATGTCTTGCGCAACCTTCGGATTCTGAGACAGCCGCAGTAGTTCGACAGCAAGGGAAATGGCTGAATGACCAGAGACCGGAACATTGAAGTAGTTCTGGAGCGGGAAAGTGAACGTGGTTTCGGGTCCAGTCAGCCAAGGATCTGCTCCAGACGTCAGCATCCATTCAATTATTTTGCAGTAGGTGTCCAGGTTAGACTTAGACGGGTTTTGCATTCCCATGGCAACAGCAAGGTGCAGCAGGGGAACGTCCACCGACTGACGAGCACAAGCGTTCCAATCAAAATTCAGAGGTGCCAACGCTATCAATGTTGACTTCACATTAATGATTCCCGCTACAATTATGAAATCCAGCTGCCGGAACACAATAATGTAACCCCCCACAATTATAAAATCCAGCCCGGAATATTTTTTTTACGGGCGATGGTACTACTACCTAATACTAAACTAATAGTACGTCCTACCAGGATTTAGGCGAATATAATTGAGGAGGCCCTGGCCGGAGAGATTGATCAATCAAGGGGGGGGGGTTTATTAATGCGAAGTCAACATCAAGTGGGGCAGATCACCTATCGTCACAAGACTACGCAGCACGGTTTCCTTGTGCCGCACGTCTTCCTTGCGGCGCAAACTCTGAGCCTGTCCATCCGATCTACACCAGTTGATCCACGCAAGCATGGTTGAAGAGCGCTACGAAGCACAAAGTACTTGACTTGGGCCAGTACGCAGAGACGGCAAAACGAACCTTCAGCGCTGTACAAGGTACCGACGGTGGAGTGTGACGGGTCCGCATCATCTCGTCTTGAGTGAGTTTGCCAGCGCGTTAAGTGCTAGGAATTGCCCTCATCAGCCTCAAACCTATGTAGAAAGCATTCATGCAACCTGCACATCTAGCATGTCCACCGGTGCTCCCCCATAAACCCTAAACCCTAAACCCTAAACCCTAAACCAGCTGTCCTCCAGAAAGTGAAGGGAAAGATCAAGGTTGTCGCGGCCATACCTGCATATAGGTCTTAAAGTCTTAAACGGGTTTAGGGTTTAGGGTTTAGGGTTTTAGGGTGAAGGGTTTTAGGGTGAAGGGCAGAAGAGTCACACTTTAGGCTTGCACAGGCAAGTCATGAAGATACACGGGGCACGGCTCATCCCACAAATGTGGGGTACTACAATCCAATACGTGAAAACCCTACTTCGAAGATCCTTGGCCTTGCCATCTGGTTCCGAGGTTCGGTTAGAATCCTACTCGTAATCCCCTAATCCTAAACCGTACACCCCGTGAACCCTAAAGGTTACGGCACACTTTTTGTCGCTAGAAACTCTACACCCTAAACCTACGATTTGCTTAATTACCCCAAAAGACTAAAAAATGATATTCCCTATATTACCCATCATCAGGAAGAATATATCTCTTTCTTTTGGGGGGGGGGGGGTTCTTAAGCAATTAGTAGCAAACTCTAAACCCTAAACACCAAAGAGCTGCAAGCCTTGAGCTGGCGGCCTGTAGAGTTTGAGGTCTACATGTAGAGGAAGGGTTTGGGGTTTGGGGTTTAGGGTTTAGGGTTTAGGGTTTAGGGTTTGGGGTTTAGGGTTTAGGGTTTAGGGTTTAGGGTTTAGGGTTTAGGCTAGTATCGTCAGCAACACAGACATAGGATTGACGGTCCCAACTGCCAAGATGTTGAGAGCAGCGTTTAGGACAAAAATTGCCACACGGAGGCTGCAGCGGAGAGGGGGGGGCTGGCGGGCGTGACAATGTGAGGGGAAAAGGCGTGTCTGTCTACGGGTACCAATGCCACCTAAGACAGTTCGGCTTGGGAGGGGCATCCGCTGGCAGACGGCCCGATGACTTTGGAGCTACTATTTGCTTAAGAAGCCCCAAAAAGAATAAAAAACAAATAATCCCCATACTACCCTTAATAAGGAATAACATTTCTAATTTTTCTGGGTTCTTAAGCCCTAAACCCTAAACCCTAAACCCTAAGCAATTAGTAGGGAGGGGAACTCTTAACGCCACCCCTGGCCTCTTCTGCCACTTCCCAAACTTTCCTGGGACAGGGTGGGACGGGCCTTTGAGTCTTGAATGGCTTAGGGTTTAGGGTTTAGGGTTTAGGGTCTAGGGTCTAGGGTTTAGGGTTTAGGGTTTAGGGTTTAGGGTTTAGGGTTTAGGGTTTAGGGTTTAGGGTTTAGGGTTTAGGGCAAAGGCGGAGCCTGGGACTTCGGTGAGGGTTCAGGGTAGCTTGAGGATCTCGGAGATTCTGATCTGCGTTTAAGGATGCTTTTTGGGTCGTGCTTTGGGATCCTCCCCCTTTTCCGTGCAGTCCTTACGATGGACCCCGCGATTATAGTCCCTATTTCAGCACTGTTAGCATGCCACAGCCACTGGTTACCAGGTTGTTGAAGCCTTCGTCTGGGATCTAAGGATCTTGGTAGCCCAGTAACCATCTTCTAATAAGGGCACCCTTGCTTTGGGTTGGGATTTCAGAAGGGAAACCAGAACCCAAAAAAAGGGTAAAGGGTACCACTGGGCTACCAAGACATAGGAACTAAACCCTAAACCCTAAACCTTAAACCCTAACCCTAAACCAAGGTACTACATACGAGCCTTCAGGTAAACCCTCCAGGGGTTCTTTTGGTATTCTGCAAGCTTGGGGGCTTTTTGGGACGATTGGCTTGGCCCTGAAGGCGCCGGCTGCCCTATCAGGGTTTTCTTAGGGCTTAGGGTTTAGGATTTCTGGCTTAGGCTTAGGATTTAGGGTTTAGGGCTTAGGTTTTTGGGTTTGGGGCTAAGTACAGGTTTTAGGGTTCTGCTGTATCGAACTTTCAAACTTTGGCGAAGGCCTTTCCCCCAACCCCCGCCCCCCCCCCCCCCCCCAAAAAAAAAAAAAAAAAAACATGCAATGATCATGATGATGGCTTTGTAGGCCCCGCAAAGTCCCCTTCCTTGTAGGCAACCCGATTCATATGCCCCTAAGCCCCAAACCCCAAAACCCTGAAAACCCTTAAACCCCTAAAACCCTGGATCCGAAACCCTAACACCTTAAGTCCCTAAAACCACAGAGCCCTAAAGCCCTAAAACCTTAAGTCCCTAAAACCTTAAGTCCCTAAAACCTTAAGTCCCTAAAACCACAGAGCCCTAAAGCCCTAAACCCAAAACCTACAAATCCCTTAAGCCTCAACTTGGGACTCCTTCACCCCCCCCCCCCCCCACCCTGGGACCCTAAACCCTAACACCCCAAACCCTAAACCCTAAACCCTAAACCCTAAACCCTAAACTCTAAACCCTAAACCCTAAACCCCAAACCCTAAACTCTAAACCCTAAACCCTAAACCCTAAACTCTAAACCCTAAACCCTAAACCCCAAACCCTAAACTCTAAACCCTAAACCCTAAACCCTAAACGCTAAACCCTTAACTCTAAACCCTAAACCCTAAACCCTAAGCCCTTCCGCCGAGCATCGGAAGTACTCCGGCTCAAGCAGCCCGAACGTCTCCTCGCAGACGATGGGCGTTGGGGCCTCGGAGCATCCGGCAGGGCTTAGGGTTGAGGGTTTTAGGGTTTAGGGGTTTAGGGGTTTAGGGGTTTAGGGGTTTAGGGGTTTAGGGGTTTAGGGGTTTAGGGGTTTAGGGGTTTAGGGGGTTTAGGGGTTTAGGGGCTGAGGTGTTTAGGGGTTTAGGGGTTTAGGGGTTTAGGGGTTTTAGGGGTTTAGGGATTTAGGGGTTTAGGGGTTTAGGGGTTTAGGGGTTTAGGGGTTTAGGCGTTTAGGCGTTTAGGGGTTTAGGGGTTTAGGGGTTTAGGGGTTTAGGGGTTTAGGGGTTTAGGGGTTTAGGGGGTTTAGGGGGTTTAGGGTTTTCGGGGTTTAGGAGTTTAGGAGTTTTAGGAGTTTAGGGGTTTAGGGGTTTAGGGATTGAGGCGTTAAGGGGTTTAGGGGTTTTAGGGGTTTAGGGGTTGAGGGGTTTAGGGGTTTAGGGGTTTAGGGGTTTAGGGGTTTAGGGGTTTAGGGGGTTTAGGGTTTTAGGGGTTTAGGAGTTTAGGAGTTTTAGGAGTTTAGGGGTTTAGGGGTTTAGGGATTGAGGCGTTTAGGGGTTTAGGGGTTTAGGGGTTTAGGGATTGAGGCGTTTAGGGGTTTAGGGGTTTAGGGGTTTTAGCGGTTTAGGGGTTTAGGGGTTTAGGAGTTTAGGAGTTTAGGAGTTTAGGGGTTTAGGGGTTTAGGGGTTTAGGGGTTTAGGGGTTTAGGCGTTTAGGGGTTTAGGGGTTTAGGGGTTTAGGGGTTTAGGGGTTTAGGGGTTTAGGGGTTTAGGGGGTTTAGGGTTTTAGGGGTTTAGGAGTTTAGGAGTTTTAGGAGTTTAGGGGTTTAGGGGTTTAGGGATTGAGGCGTTTAGGGGTTTAGGGGTTTAGGGGTTTAGGGGTTTAGGGATTGAGGCGTTTAGGGGTTTAGGGGTTTAGGGGTTTTAGCGGTTTAGGTGTTTAGGGGTTTAGGAGTTTAGGAGTTTAGGAGTTTAGGGGTTTAGGGGTCTAGGGGTTTAGGCGTTTAGGGGTTTAGGGGTTTAGGGGCTTTAGGGGTTTAAGGGTTTCGGGTTTAGGGTTAGCCTCCACGCACTCCCCATTCCCGAATGTCTCCCTCTTGGCACTCCAAACACGCCGCCGGAGCAACGGTGGTCCAAGCACTTGTAAACCCTAAACCCTAAACCCTAAACCCTAAACCCTAAACCCTAAACCCTAAACCCTAAACCCTAAACCCTAAAGGGTCCTTGGTAGCCCAGTAACCACATTATGACAAGGGCACCCTTTTTTGGGTTGGTTACTTTATAAGGGAACCTTGAACCCAAAAAAAGGGTAAAGGGTACCACTGGGCCTTTCTGTTCGTGGGCTCTTGTCTTCAAGGCCCTGCGGACGGATCCTCCTGTCTGTTCTTGGAAAACAACACTAAGTCGGAGGGATCTCGCGGTTTGAGGCAGTCTCCGGGAAAGTTGCGGGTTTGGGTAGGTGCCTTATTGCGACGCAACAGGCCAGTTGGGGCTTAGGGTTTAGGTTCCCTAAGGATCCATGTACCTACATAGTACATACTTGGGCCTTAACGGGGTTCCTATATAGTAGCTGTAGGGCCCAAGTGTACTTGTACTATATAGGGTTTAGGGTTTAGGGATTAGGGTCTCCTTTGGGGATCCGGGCTTGGGCTTGCGGCCGCAACCAACTGCTGGGCATGCGAGGCTTGCAAACCCCCACCCCGAAAGGAGCACCGACCCTAACCCCTAAACCCTAAACCCTAAACCCTAAACCCTAAACCCCCTAGTCCCTAAACCCCGCCTGATATCAAATCTCAAGCCCGATCTTTGAAAGCCCCTAAGCCCTGAACTTTAACCCTACACTTGGGATGTTCCCCCCTGATACTAGGAGTCCTTAATTGGGATTATAGTACCCCCCCCAACCCCACACCCTACCCTAAACCTTACACCCTAAACCCTAAACCCTAAACCGTAAACCCTAAACCCTAAACCGTCAACCCTAAACCCTAAACCCTAAACCCTACACCCCAAACGTCCGGGAGCTCCAGGCGTCGTCATCGTACTTCGTGGACGGGCAGATTTCATGCGTGCAGTCGGGCAGCCTCGGGCAGGCGGCTTTTTGGGCTTTAAGGCGTCCAGGAGTGGGTTTAGGGTTTAGGGTTTGGGGTTTAGGGTTTAGGGTTTGGGGTTTGGGGTTTAGGGGGGTTTAGGGTGTAGGTCTGGGGTCTCGGGTTTAGGGTTTAGGGTTTAGGGTTTAGCGCTCGGGGGGTGGGGAGAGGGCTCCCATTTAACGGCGGAAGTGTTTGGGAGGCCGTTCAGTCCAAAGAGTTGCAGAGTTGCCATACAGAGCCTCTTACAGGAAGCCGAGGGTTAGGGTTTAGGGTGTAGGGTTTAGGGTTTAGGGTTTAGGGTTTAGGGTTTAGGGTTTAGGGTTTAGGGTTTAGGGCTTAGGGCTTAGGGCTTGGGGCTTCGCCCGTGAAACCATGCGTGCGAACAGTACTGTGCCCCGCGCGGTGGGGGCGGGGGCCGGGGTTCCAAAAAAGCAAGCGCCGTAGCATAAGAAGGGCGGCCGGGGGAAGGGGGGGGAAGGGGGGGGAAGGGGGGGGGAAGAATGTTCAAAACTAGGGGCCCCCTTTAAACGGCCCTCGGTTTGGTGATTTCTTAATTTTGGAGCTGCTTCTGCCAGAAGTCACCCGGGAACTCCTGAAAAGAAAAGCTATCTGCTCACAGTATTCCGGTGTCCCTCACATCCGGCTTCCTTTTCGGAATATCACAACACCACAAAAAAGAAAGCAAGTCGTATGAACAAAAAGGCCTGAAATGGGGCCCGCTCTCAAATCCTGAACCCCAACCCCTACATCCAAAAACAAATCTACTCCCTAAACCCTAAACCCTATAAACCTATACTCAACTCCACCCACCTTCCAGTTCAGAACGCACCAGAAACCTGAGCCCACCATAAAGCGGCATGTAAGTTTAGGGTTTAGGGTTAGTTGGGTTCTTTCTCTTTGTTTTAACAGAGCATGTACTCTTTGAATTTGTAGTGAGTTCGCAAACACGTGCCCATGACTTAGATCAACCCGTCATTCTTGCCACCCCCAAACCCTCAACACTTGAACACCAAACCTCGAAACCCTACCCGGAGTGACGGAACAGCAATGTATGGGGTATTGTGAACCGTAGACCCTAAACCCTAAACCCTAGACCCTAAACCCTAGACCCTATGCCCTAAACCCTACATCGCATGCGGACGGGCAGCGCCAGTTGGTTGGCAGCTGCCTTGAGGAAGGGCAGGTTCGGGGAGTCTAGAACACTCGGAGCCCTCCCTGAAAAACTCTGCTAACCAGCGTACATCTTATGTACCATGAGCTTAAGAGCCCCTCGATAATCGTCCCAATATTACCCCTCTAAGGAAGAATATGTTTTGCTATTTTGGGGGGGCGGGGGGGGGGGGCGGGGGGGGGGGGGGCGGGGGTTCTTAAGCAAATAGGAGTTATAGCTTTGCGGCCACGGCTTCCCTCAAGGGTTCGGGGTTTACGGCTTCGGGTTTCGGGCATGATTTGGGTTCAGGGCTTAGGGTTTTTGGTTTACGGTTCAGGCATGCGATGTACAGGAAGGTTTTGCTTTGCTTGCCTGGAGGCTGTTCAACCATGACGCGCACTTACCTTGTTTCTATGATTTCATGGCTTTGGGCCTCAGATAGTGCCCGGCAGGAACCGGGCTCTGAACCTGAAGCCCTAAACCCTAAGACCGTAAAACCCTAGACGCCCTAGACGCCCCGACAGTTCACAACAACATTATCTGGAGGCTGGCGAAAGGCCACGCGGGAAAGGGCAAGGAGCAGCGGCCGCATTGCGCAGGCTGCATGGCTGGACAATGGCCACGGGGTTTGGGGTTTCGGGTTCACGGTGCGGGCTCGATGGTGTGTTGAGTTTGGGTTTAGGGTTTAGGGTTTAGGGTTTAGGGTTTAGGGTTTAGGGTTTAGGGTTTAGGGTTTAGGGTTTAGGGTTTAGGGTTTAGGGTTTAGGGTTTAGGATTTAGGGTTTAGGGTTTAGGGTTTAGGGTTTAGGGTTTAGGGTTTAGGGTTTAGGGTTTAGGGTTTAGGGTTTAGGGTTTAGGGTTTAGGAGTCAGGGTTTAATCAAGGGTGCGGTCTTTTCGGCTTAGGGCTTGATGAGGGGTTCAGTGACAGTGTGCATTGCTGATTTAATTGCCCCAAAATTGATGGCCTTAAACCCATGGCTCATGCATTGATGTGTGCTCGCAGTCGGGTCAGGATCTCGCTACGGGGTCGAGTGCTTATGATAAGGCAAGGTTTAGGGGTTTAAAGGTTTCGGGGTTCAAGGGATTGGGGTTTAGGGGTCAGGTATGTACTTGCCCAAAGCCCGAGAGTCACTCAGTGTGACTTAAGCGCAGGATCGGGTGTACCATCCTCTGACCAAGCTTTCTACCGTGTTGGTTGATAAAGCAAAGAGAACCAATGATTTTATCATCATTTTCTAGGTCCTTAGGTTACTTTAGGCAGCGACAGTGACCATGGAGAGTTTGGGGTTGAGCAACTGAGGTTCGCGAACCGCAAAGGCATCAGCTCACATGGCTTCACGCTAAACCCTAACTCTAAACACAATACCCCTAAACCCTAAACCCTAAACCCTAAACCCTAAACCCTAAACCCTAAACCCTAAACCCTAAACCCTAAACCCTAAACCCTAAACCCTAAACCTAGTGATTATAACCCTAAACTCTAAACACAATACCCCTAAACCCTAGATGCGCCAGGAATGGTAAAGGGCTCATGATGTTCAGGGGCGGCACTTCCTTGAACGCTACGTGCTCGGCGGAGAGATGCGTAAAGACAGGCTTTCGGGTTTTTGGGCTCAGGGCGTGTAGGAGGTCTGGGAGTTGAGAGTTTAGAGCGAATTGGGTCTCATAACGGGAGGTTGTCACTTTACTCTGCAGTGAGACAGAACTGCACGAAGACCGGCCTGGCTTCTGCGACTTCGACATTCTTAAGCCATCTGAGGCTTTTTGTTTGAGGGGGGTGGGAGGGGGGGGGGGGGGGTTACTGAGGGGGATAGGGTGTCGGCTTGAAGGTTCCGGGTTTGGGGGCTATGTGAGCTACCAAGAACCCTAAAACCCCAAGCCCTGATGAACAGCCTAAAGCCCAAGGCCCCAACCCTTAACAGCGCTCCGAAACCCTGAACCCTGATAAACAGCCTCAAGCCCAAGGCCCCCCCTAAACCCTAAACCCTAAACCCTAAACCCTCAATAGCACTCACATGCCTCCTGCTCTGTCAGCAGATGCGGGGCGAGCTTCCGCTGGTAGTCGATGAGTGTCATGAACTGCTGCCGGTCCAGCACCTGCGGGTTTAGGGTTTAGGGTTTAGGGTTTAGGGTTTAGGGTGTAGGGTTTAGGGTTTAGGGTTTAGGGTTTAAAAACCCCGAAACCAGCGGCAGACTGACAACCGACAAAGGCACGGGTTCCCGAAAGGTGCGGGGTTTACAGGGTTAGGGTCTTCAGGTCTCCTCCCATCCCAATCCGACAGTCAGAAGGTTTTCATGGGGGGGCGGCAACCAAAAAAAAAACCATGAAAAAAAGGGGAACTTGGCTGGGGGCATAGGGCTGCTGTTGACTTCGTGAGAAGTCTCGCGCTCCTCTTCAAGGAAGCTTTTCCAAACAAAAGTCCCTAAACCCTAAACCCTAAACCCTAAACCCTAAGCCCTAAACCCTAAACCCTAAACCCTAAACCCTAAACCCTAAACTCTAAGCCCTGACCCCTAAACCTGACACCCTAAACCCTAAACCCTGAACCCTAAACCCTAAACCCTAAACCCGATCGAGCTTAGGGTTTCAGGGCATGGCTTAAGGAGGCCGCCTGCCCCATCTCCTCCCCGAAGAGGCAATCCAAGACCAGCGCCAATGGCTTTGCCACCTGGTGCTCAAGTCGTAACCCCTAAATTGTCAAGGTAGTATGTATGGTTTAGGGTTTAGGGTTTAGGGTTTAGGGTTTAGGGTTTGGGGTTTAGGGTTTAGGGTTGGGGTTTGGGGTTTAGGGTTTAGGGTTTAGGGTTTAGGGTTTAGGGTTTAGGGTTTAGGGTTTAGGGTTTGGGGTTTAGGGTTTGGGGTTTGGGGTTTAGGGCCTGGGGCTTGGGGTTTGGGGTTTGTAAGGTTGAGGGCTCGGGTTTGGGGGTTTTGGGGGTAGTACGGGTTCAGGGTACTATGGGTTCTTTGGATACGCCAGCTCCCAGAGCTAACACAAAGGGTTTTATAGGGTTTTGGTTTTTAAGGTTTAGGGTGTTAGGGTGTTAGGGTGTTAGGTGTTAGGGTGTTAGGGTGTTAGGGTGTTAGGGTGTTAGGGTGTTAGGGTGTTAGGGTGTTAGGGTGTTAGGGTGTTGGGGTGTTGAGGTGTTAGGGTTTAGGGTGTTTGGGTTTAGCCCCGCCCTTGGTATCCCCTGGAGAGGCTGCACTTTCCGTAGGCTGTGGAGCTCCATGCCGCGCGGGGGGGGGGGGGGGGGGGGGACAACACAAAAACGTTGTTGCAGGGGCACCGCCTAGAGGGTTCCGGCACTGTGTACCTACACCCAGGGGTGTGGTGCTCAGGCTCTAAAGGGGTTAGGGTCTGTTTAAGGTTCATAGGGTTTAGGGTGCGGGTCTTCTAGGGAGCTTGGGGGAGTTCAGGGTTTCGTGACAGACCCTAAACTCTAAGGGCCTGCATCCTGGATTTACAGGGCTCCATGGATTCAGGTCTTAGCTTTTAGGCTTCAGGGTTTTGGGGTTCTAGGGGCTCAGGGCTTGGGGCTTCCCCTAAACCCTAAGCGCTAGGCCCTAAACCCTAAACCTTACACCCTAAACCCTTAAACCCTAAACCCTAAACCCCAAACCCTAAACCCTAAACCCTAAACCCTAAACCCTGCAGCCACTTCGGGCCCAGGGGTGCTTCAAGAATCCTCAAGCCGGTCTTAGGCCACGGCAGGCAGCAGCAGGTACCAAAAGAACGTCACAAAGGGGACCTCGGGTTTAGGGTTTAGGGCTTAGGGCTTAGGGCTTAGGGCTTAGGGTTTAGGGCTTAGGGGTTTGTAGGTTTTAGGTCTTTGGGCTTTAAGCACTTGTAGAACCAAGAGATGTAAGCCTAAACCGTCGTCTGCGATTGAAAGCTTCGGATTTCGGCTTTCGTCTTAGAGTTAGGGTCTGTGGCACTCGCAACGGGCATAATGAAAATGGACTCCCTCACAAGTTCCCTCAAACCAACACATGCAGTTTCAGTTTCAGTTGCAGTTACACACGCAAAGACTGTCACACACACACACACACACACACATTCACACACTCACTCACTCACTCACTCACTCACTCACTCACTCACACACTCACACACTCACACACTCACACACACTCGCTCTCGCTCACTCTCACTCACTCACACTCACACTCGCACTCACTCTCACTCACACTCACACTCACACTTACGACTCGCACCCACGACTCACACTCACACTTCCCCACTCTCAGAGCCCTCAACTTCCAAAACATGAACCCAAGCCCTTAACGCCGCACACGCCCGCCGACACCCCATGAACTCAACCCCCCCCCCCCCCAATATTCTATATCCCTAACCCCCCCCCCCCCTTATTCTATATCCCTACACCCGGCTTTGCTGGATGTTCAGGTTTAGGGCTTAGGGCTTTGGGTTTAGGGCTTAGGGTTTGGGGTCTAGGGTGCAGGGTTCAGGGTTCGGCTCAAGAAACCCAGAACCGTCTCAAGGAGCTTTCGAACCTCCACCCTCAACCCTCAACCCTCAACCCTCAACCCTCAACCCTCAACCCTCAACCCCAAACCCCAACCCTAACCCTAAACCCTAAACCCTAAACCCTAAACCCTAAACCCTAAACCCTAAACCCTAAACCCTAAACCCTACACCGTCCCAAGGCGGCCACCAATGCGGCGCCGATTCGGAGCCCGTGCCTCGGTCTTTTCTCTTCAAGCCGTGGGGTTTTAGGGTTCTGGGGTTTAGGGTTTCGGGTTTCGGGTGTAGGGTTTAGTGTAGGGCTTGGGGTTTAGGGTTTTGGGGTTTAGGGGTTGAGTCACTGAGCTGTAGGGTTTAGGGTTCAGGGTGTAGGGCTTAGGTTTTAGGGATTTAGGTCTTTGAGCCGTAGGGCTCAGGGTTTTTAAGGGCCGAGGGGTTTATGGTTGTAGCGTTAAGGTTAGTAGGGTCTGAGGGCTTAGGATTTAGGGTTTTGGGGTTTAGGGTTTATAGGGCCTAGGGGTTTAGTCATTGAGCCGTAAGGTTTAGGGCTTAGGGTGTAGGGCGTAAGGGTTTAGGGTTTAGAGCTTAGGGGCTCGGGGTTTGGGCTTTGAGGGTTTGGGCCTCTTAAGGGTTAGGGGTGTAGGGTTTAGGCTTAGGGTTTAGGGTTTCGGGCTCTAGGTTTATAGGGTTCGGGGTCTTTTGAAGTCGAGCCCTGCAGCTGTTGCGTCAAGGGAAGCACTTTGGGGTGTAGGGGGGTGGGTGTAGGTGGGGTGCAGGGGTGTGTCCCTAAACCCTAAACCCTAAACCCTAAACTCTAAACACTAAACCCTAAACCCTAAACCCTAAAAGGGTTCAGTGTTTAGGGACTGGGGGCCTACGGGCTTTAGGGTTGGGACTGGAGTTTTCCCTGGATTTAGGGTCTGCCCCAGAGAAGGAATCTAAGCCCTAAGCCTGAAGCCCCAACCCCAAAGCCTAAACCCTAACCCCTGCACCCTAAACCTGAAACCCTATAAGCCCCAAACCCCAAAACCCCCAAGCCTAAACCCTAAACCCTAAACCCTAAACCCAAACCCTGAAACCCCCAAGCCTAAACCCTAAACCCTAAGCCCCAAACCCTAAAACCCCCAAGCCCTAAACCCTAAACCCTAACCCTAAACCCTAAACCCTAAACGATAAACCCTAAACCCTAAACCCTAAACCCTAAACCCTAAATCCTAAACCCTAAACCCTAACCGGAGACCCTAAGTCCCAAACCCTACACCCCCAAGCCATGCAGAGGCCCCAGCTTGTAGCAAACCGACTGCGGGATGATCTCGCCTTCAGCATTCTGAATGCAGGGGCTTAGGGACCCTGATGTTGGGTTTAGGGTTTAGGGTTTAGGGTTTAGGGCTTAGGGTTTAGGGTTCCCGTGTTTCCAAGCCTGAGGCTTACGTCAGCTCTGCCCCATCAGCCCCCCCAAACACCCCGAAGCCTTCTACCCGCAGGATTCAGGGTTTCGGGTTTAGGGTTTCGGGTTTAGGGTTAGCAGGGTTTAGGGTTTAGGGTTTAGGGTTTCGGGTTTAGGGTTAGTAGGGTTTAGGCTGTGGGGCTTGGGGTTTAGGGCTCAGGGTTTATGATTGGCCTGGCCAGCGACTCGCAGGACCCTGTTACATCATTATGTAACTGGTATCACCCCACCCTCCCAGAACCTAAACCCTCAACCCTCAACCCTCAACCCTCAACCCTCAACCCTAAACATTAAACCCTGAACCATTGAATCATATGATTTTTTCTTACTTGACTCGGCAGTACATGCGTGCTTCCAGAAACTTCCTCATTCATAAAGACTTGATTTATAGACCAAAGCCCAAAATGCAAGGCTTTGTAGCAGGGTCTTCATGGCTATACTTTCTTTAGAACCTTCAGAAAAAGAGTATTGTTAATATCCTCTTGGGTTTTAACTAAACAAAAATGAAAAAAACTCCCAAGGGGGATATAGATGAAACCTGACGGCTCTCAGGATGGAGTTTCAGGGGATTAAGGTGTGTTTTTTTCCTGGCAAGGGGGTAACATGGGCCGGCTGCACGCGATACTATGCAGACATGCCCACAATTGTGGTTTGCGTTGGGGGCCGTCTTCGGCCGGAGGGCCTCTTCCTTGATTTTGATCTGGAGTGTCAAGGCTGCATTGCGAAAGACTTGCTCATGAACTACGTATTTTGGGAACGTCATACGTTGAATCTTCCGAGGGATTATTTAGGTTTTGCGCGGGGGGAGGAGCATCTCCTGATCCTTGCCCACAAGGACTTGGGAAAAATTGGGAGGGTGCCTAGGCTCCTTGGGAAGCCTCCAAGACCCTAAACCCCAAAACCAAAACCCTTAACCATAAACCCTAAACCCTAAACCCTAAACCCTAAACCCTAAACCCTTCCTTTTCAAAGCAACAGAGGCACAGGGCCTCCTAAAGGGTTTAGGGTTTCGAAGGTTTAGGGTCCCGAAACCCTAAACCCGAAACCCTAAACCCTAAACCCTAAAGGGCTTAGGGTTTAGGTGCTTCAAGAGCTTCCAACGGCCGGTTTGGAGGGTACGACCCTTCTTCTAATATTCAAGGAGCTTCAAGACCTCCTGAAAAAAAAACCTTTGCAGGGGCTTCTCAGGCCGAGCTCCGAGGAGTAGGGGACCCTAAACCCTAAACGCTAAACCCTAAACCCCAAACCCTAAACCCTAAACCCCAATCCCTAAACCCTATAAAGGGCGGGAGGTGGGGGGGGGGGGGGGGGGCGCGGCCGGTGAGGATTTCGGATTTGGGGTTTGGGGGTTTTTTTGTTTGGCGAGACCTCAGGGGTGCGGCGGCAGGCTCTGCAGCTTTGCAGAGGCTGACATGGTCTCGCTGCGCGCTCCACGACACCCGGCTACCTACAGAAGGAGAGGGTGGTGGGCGGGATTGGGGTTTAGGGTTTAGGGTTTAGGGTTAGGGTTTAGGGTTTAGGGTTTAGGGTTTAGGGTTTAGGGTTTAGGGTTTAGGGTTTAGGGTTAAGGGTTAAGGGTTAAGGGGTTAGGGTTTAGGGTTTAGGGTTTAGGGTTTAGGGCTCAGGGCTCAGGGTTTAGGGTTTAGGGTTTAGGGTCTATTATGCCCAAGACAAGTTGGGTGTTTGGAGGAGTCAGCCACAGAGGCCAGTTCCCCCTGCGTCGTAAGAATTGTCGGCTGGGCTCCCCAACACCCTAAACCCCAAACCCAAACCCTAAACCCTAAACCCTAAACCCTGAACCCTGAACCCTGAACCCTGAACCCTGAACCCTAAACCCTAAACCCTAAATAACAAATTCTAGACCCTGAACCGCCCCTTCGACTCTTCCGGGATGGGGAATAAACTACCCGGGCTTTGGCAGATTCGAGACGATGGTGCACTCGAAACTTTTGGTGGCTTTTTTGCTTTAAGAAGGGGCTTGCAGACGAGAGCCAGTTCCCTGAATAAAAGCGGGGATAAGGACCATTTCGGGTCCTAGTAGACCCTAAACTCCTAAACCCGAAACCCTGATGGGGCGGCAGCCAAAGGTGACGATGATCAAGGTGCTTCCGATCTGCGCGGCAAAGCGAGGCGACTGCTACACCCCTGTCCTAGGTTCCCCAGTAACTCCTTCATCAGGGTGCTCCTAATACATACAATCGTGTGTTGGGGTGGGGGGGGAGGGGGGGGCATGAGGGAATACTACTCGTAAGTATTCCGACCCCTATAAAATCCAGGTTCATGCTGGACCGCGTTGGATTTGGATGTCGATGCCAGAAGCCCTGAAGCCCTTTACAAGCCCAGACGCCCAAACTGCGAGGTTGCCAAGGTAGCAAGCTCAGGGTTTAGGTGTAAGCCTAAACCCTAAATCCTAAACCCTAAACCCTAAGTCCTCAACCCCAACTCTAAGTAAACCCTGTAGGGTCCAGGGTTTAGAGGGTATGGCATCTGTCCACATGAATCCGCGAGCAGTGTGATGCGACTGCCGCTCCACGGCATCGTGCAGTGTGCCCCAAGAGCAACACAGAAATAAGAAGGGTACCCTTTTTGGTTTAAAGGAGTGTATACGGGGACCTAAAAAAGGGAATAAGGGCTTGCTTTGGGTCCTAGTATCTTAAACACCTAGACAATTGAGGCCTAAACCTGTCAATCCTTCAACCCTGAACCCCTAAAACCCCTTTAAGCCCTCTTTAAACCCTCAAACCCTTCAACCCCCGCCCCCCCCCCCCCCCCCCCAGACCCCAAACCCTCAACACCCACCACTAAACCCTAAACCCTAACCCTAAACCCTAAGCCCTAAGCCCTAAACCCTAAGCCCTAAGCCTTAAACCCTAAACCCTAAACCCTAAACCCTAAACCCTAAACCTCTGCTCTGGGGTTCCCGGCGAAGGCAGCTGTGCCTTCCCAGAACTCGGCCATGAGAATGGCCATGTACCTCAGAGCTTCAGGGCATTAAGGGTTCAGGGTTTGGGGTTTAGGGTTTAGGGTTCAGGGTTCAGGGTTCAGGGTTTAGGGCTTCAGGATATTGGGGGCTTTAAGGATTTTAAGGGTTCTAAGGGTTTAAGGGTTTTAAGGGCTTTAAAGGGTTTTAAGGGCTTTAAGGGTTCTAAGGGTTCTAAGGGTTTAAGGGTCTCAAGGGCTTTGAGGGTTTTAAGGGTTTCTTTACGTGCTTTAAGGGCTTTAAGGGTGTTAAGGGCTTTAGGGCTTTAAGGGGTTTTAAGGGTTTGGGGGTTAGGGTTTAGGGGTTAGGGTTTAGTGTTTATGGTGTAGGATTTAGGGTTTAGGGGTTTAAGGTTGGGATGTTCCGTCCTTGATAGGGATTATAGTACCCCCTATTATCATCCCGATTAAGGAGTAGCTGGTACAAGGGGAACATCACAAGGTCTAGGTTTAACAGTGGTTTAAGGGTTTAAGGTGTTTCAGTTCAGGTTTAAGAGGGGTTTAGGGTTGAAGGTGTCTAGGGGTCAAGGTTGAAAGGGGTTTAGGGTTTAAGGTGTTTTGGCGGTTAAGGTTTAAAGGAGTTTAGGGCTTAAAGCGTTTCGGGGTCAGAGTTGAAAGGGGTTTAAGGGGTTTAAGGTGTTGAGGGGTTCAGTTTGAAGGGCTTTAAGGGCTTAAGGTGTTTAGGGGTCAAGGTTTAAAGGGTTCTAAGGGTTTGAGTTGTTTCAGTAGTTAAGGCTGGACGGGGTTTTGGGGTTTAAGGGGTTGGGGGCATAGTTATTGTGAGGGATATTTAAAGGGGTCTTGGGGTCTTAAGGTGTTTAGCGGTTACTCCCTGGTTCTTAGTAGGGAATGAGGGAATGAGGGAATGAGGGAATGAGGGAATGAGGGAATGAGGGCCCTATACATATGTGTATATACACACCCTTTCAGTGATTATATAAGGGCCCTCATTCCCTCATTCCCTACTAAGAAGCAGCCAGGTTAAGGTTTCCTAAACCCTAAACCCTAAAGCCTAAACCCAACACCCTAAACCCTAAACCCTAAACCCTAAAACCCTAACCCCGAAGGCAGGGGGGGAGACAAGTGGCGAGCGGGACAAGCACCTCATGGGTTTGAGTTCAGGGTTTAGGGTTTAGGGTTTAGGGTTTAGGGTTTAGGGTTTAGGGTTTAGGGTTTAGGGTTTAGGGTTTAGGGTTTAGGATTTAGGGTTTAGGGTTTAGGGTTGAGGGTTGAGGTTTTAGGGTTTAGGGTTAGGGACTACATAAAGGACCCTTACAAGGGACCTTAGGGGTTATTTGGAGGTAATTTAGGCGCTACTTCGGTACTTAGGGACTCAACAAGGTAAACATAGGGGTTATATAGGGGACTAAGATTTCGAGCCCCTTCTAGGGGTCCCCCTTTTACCCCTGAATGGAGGGACGAAGATGGGGCCCTAAGTCTTGAGACTCTTGGCGTCGGGTCCGGGATGTCGGGTCGGGTGCGCTAAGGTTTGCTCTAAACGTGTTAAGACCCGAAACCCTAAACCCTAAAACCCTAAAACCCTAAAACCCTAAAACCCTAAAACCCTAAAACCCTAAAACCTTAAAACCCTAAAACCCTAAAACCTAAACCCTAAACCCTAAACCCTAAACCCTAAGCCCTAAACCCTAAACCCTAACCCGAGCTAGAGTTGCTCTAGCAGCTCCTTTTTTCATCGGGTGGGCATCTGCGTCGCGGAAGTCTCGGGAACAGATGCCGCCAGAAAGCCTGTGCCCGTGAGTTCTACATCCTGACTCTCCATCCCACGTCATTTTAGGGGGGGGGGGGGGGGGGGGGGGGGTAGGGTTTAGGGTTTAGGGCTTAGGGTTCAGGGTTTCGGGTTCAGGGTTCAGGGTGTAGGGTTTAGGGTTTAGGGTACGAAAACAGGGGTGTCTTCTATTTGGGGACTATACTAGGGGTCCCGTATTTGGTAAACCCCCACATCTACGTATGATGAAGGTGTACGCATATGAGACTACACATACACAGATGGCGGCAGGTATTCATTCTGGCTTCGGTTGCTGAAAAGGGCTTATGGTATCAAAGCCGTATTTTAAACCCTAAACCCTAAACGCGAAACCTATCAAAAGCAGGGGGACGTGCACAGGCTCAAAGATGGCTCTCCAAGCGGAAGCCTTGACTAGGCTGCCCAGGAACACCCCTTTCTTGCGGCTTCAGCTTTAGGCTTTAGGCTTTAGGGTTTAGGGTTTAGGGTTTAGGGTTTAGGGTTTAGGGTTTAGGGTCTAGGGTCTAGGGTCTAGGGTTTAGGGGAGTTTAGGGCTTAGGGTTTCGGTTGAGGGTTTAGGCTTGAGGGTTTAGGGGGAGAAAGGCCCTAAGTCCCAACTCTACCCCCTAAATCCTGAACCCTAAACCCTTAAAACAAAACACGCGACGGGTGCTACTGAGCGTCCCAGAGAGGTGTGTGGGGAATCTGCTTTTTGGCCAAGTGCCTCTGCCAACAAGGCTTTCCCCGCGCGGTAGCCTTAATTAGGCAACCAGCACATATTCCGATGCTTTTAAGGTTTGGGTTTAGGGTTTAGGTTTGGGGTTTAGGGTTTAGGGTTTGGGGTTTAGGGTTTTGGGGTTTTGGGGTTTTGGGGTTTGGGGGTTGAGGGTCTAGGATTCAGGATTCAGAGCTTAGGGCTTGGGTTTCTGACTAAGGCTTAGGGTGCTTGGAGGTTCAGGGTACTTATTAACCCAATCATAAGGGGGTTTAGGGTTTAGGGTAGAGGGTTTAGGGTTTAGGGTAGTTATTAACCCAATAGTAACAGTACGTAAAACCCAATATAACCATAGGGCACTTCGGGGGCTTATAAGTGGGGTATATGTACAGGTATAAGTACAGGTATAATTGGTTGATAAGTACCATGAACCTCCAAGTAGGCTTCGGGTAGAGCCCCAGGGAAAGCGGCACGCGTGTAGCCCAGTCTCCGAATCTACTGAGGGCTGCTTGGCATGTCTCTCTGGGTCATGCCCGAAGAAGGAGAACTTGCTTCGCAAGTACCCCTCTGAAAAATGGCCCCCAAACCGGAAAGTTTGGGGAATTCAAAGTAATTTTTCGTCTTCGTCGAGTTCGACATGCAAGTTGAGCCACTGCCGATGGCTTAGGGTTGAGAGTGCTGCAACATGAAGTAAACGACCTCTCAACGCACCATTCAGGGTTTAGGGTCCACGGTTTAGGGATGTCTAGGGTGGATTTGGGGCACGCCTCCCGGCTGCCGGCCCAACTTGCTTCCCTGCCTAATATAGGGGCCGGAATAACTACAAATTGTATTCCCTTGGGGTCCCCTTCTACATAATAGTACTACTATAACCCCCCCCAAAACCACGTTCCAATTATTCAGGCCCCTATACCGTGGGCTCCCCTACTACCCCCCTCTCTACTACCCCCCCTAGGTCCTCCCCCCCCCCCCCCCCCTTTATCACCTCAACTAGGCTTCATGTTCCCTAAATAGCCTTAAATATGGGGGAACCTAGGGGATAGTATAGATAGTAGGGGAACAAACCCTAAACCCTAAACCCTAAACCCTAAACCCTAAACCCTAAACCCTAAACCCTAAACCCTACAGTGCCATGGGAATGTGGGGCCAGGTCGCGACAAGCTCTCTGGCTTGCGGAAGCTCCATGTGGGGCCATGCGTCTCGCGTGTTGGGGAAACCGAGGGTCGACGAACCAAACCCTAACAACCCTAAACCCTAACAACCCTAAACTCTAAAAACCCTAAACCTAAACCCTAACAACCCTAACCCTAAACTCAATCCCTAAACCCTAAACCCTGCCAAACCTAAAACCTTAACCCTTAACCCTAAACCCTACTCACCCCAAACCCTAAAACCTATGGACCTAAACCCTGAAGCTTTAGTTTTGCCGGCCCAAGGTGGCCCGGGCTGAGGTAAACCCTAAACCCTAAACCCTAAACCCTAAACCCTAAACCCTAAACCCTAAACCCTAAACCCTAAACCCTAAACCCTAAACCCTCAGCTTTTTTGTAGCCTAAGGTTTGGGAACCCTTCTTCAAGATCCTTTCGGGGAGGGTTTAGGGTTTAAGGGTGTTTAGGGCTTCGGGTTTAGAGGATGTGGGGCCATGTTACGGGTAGACCAGCCCTTGAGGGGGTGCAAGAATCAGGACGGCCTGGCACGAATGCATTCCGGCACGCAAAAACGAAAATCATCTTCTTTGGGCTGCCTCGCTGACCCAGCCTTTAGGATGTCTCCCAACCCTCAATCCTACAGCCTGAACCCTCAACCCCAAACTATTATTTGCTTATTTAAGAACCCCCAAAAGCTGAAACTGAGTAACCCCCTTATTACCCTTATAGGGAAGCATGTTCTTATTTTGGGGGGTCCCGAAGCAAACACCAGTAAACCTTAACCCAACAAGCCCCGGACAATGCTTCCGCATTCCCTCAACATAGGGCTATGGGTTTTGGAATAGGTTAAGGATTTTAGGGTTGACCCGGTGGCATTCTTGCTGAGGCGTTTTGGTTTGGAACTCTTGATTTCTTGTTGTCTCTTTTGGGGGAGGGGAGGGGGGGAGAGGGGGGAAGGGGACGTGGGCGGGGGGGGGGGGGGCTGTTGCCTTGAATTTATTCGGAAAAACCTCAAATTTCTTGGCATTTTGATAGGAAATCTCTAATTTCAGTAAAATTCATCGGAAGGCCTTTGCATTCTCTTAGATTTCAAAATAAACCTCTTTCTCTGTATTGTAAATGGAAAACCTGCCGGTTCCCTTGGATTTCGAAGAACACCTCTAACTTCTGCATATTTGAAAATGCAATTTTCTCAACATTTTGATTTGGAATACCTCTATCTCCGTATTTAATTCTATTCCCCTAGTCATTTTAATAGGAAAACGTCTGCTTTCGCTGCATTCTGGCGAAAGATCTTCCATTTCCTCCTATGTGTCCACTCTAGCTTTCAACAAAACCTGCAGGTGGGCATTTCCCCAACCATTTTGCAAGCAGAATCAGGCACGCCTCCCTCCATTTGCAATACAAAAAGAACAATCCTTGGTGTCCATACAACTTAATCCCTGTTCCCCTAGGAAGAAAAAAGGATCCTTTTTGTTTATATATAAGAAAGCCCATAACCCAAAAGTAAAAAGGATCCCGAACACTGATTTAGACAAGGGCAAGGGGGTTTGGGGGCGGCGCAGCCCAGATTTGCCGAAGAAATCCATACTTGAAGTGCTCTGTAGTAACAATTAAACAATGTAGGATGTAGGCCCATTGCATTTTGACAGGATATGCTCCAAAGGACAAACCTCGATTTCCAGCTCCGCGTGTTCGTGGAATTGCGTCCCTCGCCCCCCAAAATCTAAAGAACCATTCCCCGTTTCCAATCACAGGGTCACCCCGATAGCCCATTTCGTGGAGGCCCTCCCTTCTGAGGGTGGCGTGAGAACAAACCAACACAAGGGGAGTGCAACACATGCAGACATGCTCATAAGCATCCCCTGGCAAGCGAGTGTGTGTGCGGCTCTTGCGAAACTCTTTGAGAAAGCACCACATGTCCAACATAAAAACAAGAACAAGAATCCAGGGTTTCCATATTTACACAAAACAAGAGGGGATAAGGGGAGGCGCAAGCAGAAGGATCCCAAGATGAGTTGGCCCGCACCTCCTTTTCAATTCAGATTTTTGGGTTGCAGCCCCAGCTAGTTGCAAGCAGAATACCCCGACCCCTGGGAGGATCCGAAAAGTAGATCCCCTTGTAAGGGTTCCTAAGACTGACCCAATAGTAGTATAGGGTACTATTTGGGAGTGCTACAACTTAGATCCCCTTAAGGGTTCAATAATAACGAAAAACAACACATATAATAATAATAACAATAATAGTAATAATAATAAATAATGAAAATAATAAAAATAATACTAAGAACGGCCCTCCGAACAAGCGAGCAGGACTCGGAACGCCAAAGTCGGGACCCCGAACGCTACAAGCCGCCAGCATCATTGCGTCGAGATGGACCGAATCAACTAGTGCCACTTGGAGTTTATGGATTCAGGGTTTAGCGTTTAGGGTTTAGGGGTTTAGGGGTTTAGGGTTTAGGGTTTCGGGTTTAGGGGGTTTAGGGCTTCGGGCCTAATTAGGACACGCTTGTTCAACTAGACCTCGAGGTCCACGACTGGAATTCAGAGGGTCTGGAGGGCCAAAAAGTAGAACCCCCACATAGTACCCTAAACTACTATTGGGTTCTTCTTCTGGACCCTTAAGGAGATCTACCCTAAACCCTAAACCCTAACCCCTAACCCCTAAACCCCAAACCCTAACCCTAAACCCTAACCCCCTCACCCTCCCAGGGGTCTGGGTAGCCTTCAGGTCTAAGGCCAATGGCCGACATGGCCATGTGGGCTGGCTTGGTCCTTAAGCCCTCACTGAAAGTCGGACTTACAAGGGGTTTAGGGTTCAGGGTTCAGGGTTTAGGGTTTAGGGTTGAGGGTTTAGAGTTTAGGCCTAGGGTTTGGGGTTTGGGGGCTTGTAGGTTCCTAACTCGCCTGTCCTCTCTGCCCAAAAGAAAATCCGCGAACAACTAAAATCCCAACCTGAAGCACCCTGGATCCCCATAAACCCTAAACCCAAACCCTAAACCCTAGACCCTAAACCCTAAACCCCGGCCAGCCAGCAGTTCAGCGAAGCTTGTTCCCTTCCTGAATTGCCCGTCGCAGCAACAAGAAAGCCCAAGCAGTAGGGGTGAGACGGGCTGAGGCCCTAAACCCTAAACCCTAAACCCTAAACTCTAAACCCTACAAACCCGAAAACCCCTTTGGATATTGTGGGCAGGAAAATGTGCGGAGGCTTTACTCCTCGGCTTTGCCGGAGGCACCTGCATCTCGCCTGAGCATTCCTAGGCATCTCGCATGAGTTCACTGAAAGGTTGAGGGGCGTAATTAGGGTGTCGCACCTGAAGCCCTAAACCCTAAACCCTAAACCCTAACGAGACTTTCGGTTGGGGCTTCGGGTTGCCAAGTTATGGGGCAAGTCTGCACCCTGCACTCTAAATGAATATAAGCTATGTACTATGTACTGGGCTTCCCCCAGGGGGAGGGGGGGGGGGGGGGGGGGGGGGGGGGGGGGGGGGGGGGGGGGGGGGGGGGGGGGGGGGGGGGGAAGGGGTGGTCCTTGGCTAGCTAAACAACCCATTTAACCATATATTTGACCTGAAAACCCTAAAACCCTAAACCCTAAACCCTACACCCTCAACATGATGCTTACCTCCTTTAAAGGGCTCTGAGGTAAGGCTGTTAGGTTGTATCGGGTATACAAGGCGTATATATAAGAGGTCCCCATTTACGGGCTCATAACCACGTAGCTACCTCAAGATTATGTCCCACTTCGAGTCAGAAAAATCCTGTAAACCCTATAAATCCTATAAGCCCTATGAACCTTATAAACGCTACCCACTTATATGTCCTCAACCTGAAGTAGCATGGGCTATCATCTCGCTTTGCGCAAAGTACCTCAGCAGGCCATACAAGAGCCCGAAATCCCAAACCCTAGAATCCAAGAACCCTGAACGGACCCTAAACCCTAAACCCTAAGCCTAAACCCTAAATACTGAGCCGAGACTGCAGCATTCTAACCACCAAGCCCACGAGCCCTAAATCTGACTCTCCCGAAGATAACATGGGTTTAGGGTTTAGGGTTCAGGGTTCAGGGTTCAGGGTTTAGGGTTTAGGGTTTAGGGTTTGGAATCAGGCAGGCAACATGGGGACCTATTTAGGTTTTAGGGTGCAGGGTTTAAGGCTTAGGCTGTGTGAGTTTGTGTTTGCAAAAATCAACAGGCAGGTGGTATAGGTACCTACGTACGATTTGGGTCGCACGGGGCTTAGGTTGCACGGGCGCTTTGATTTAGAAAATAACGATTTGGGGAAGACTGTTCGAGGGACGATGATGGGGTAACACTCGTAATTCTTCATGTATATTCTCTCTCATATATATATATATATGTACATACATACATAAAGAGAGAGAGATATATATATATACATATATACATATAAACACATATTGCTTTCGCCCAGCAGCCATCATGTAAATGCCCGAGGGCAAGCCTTGCTGCCGGAATTCTTAAAACCCTACATCTTGCATCCACTGTGCCGGGTTTAGGGTTTAGGGTTTAGGGTTTAGGGTTTAGGGTTTAGGGTTTAGGGTTTAGGGTTTAGGGTTTAGGGTTTAGGGTTTAGGGTTGAGGTTTGAGGGTTGAGGGTTAAGGGCTAAAACCTACACCTAACATCCGCGGTAATGGCCTAGTTGCTGAGTACCCTGGGCCATAAGAGTTAACCTTTCAATCCTGGCAGGACTTTATACATTTTCTTTATATATATATATATATGTATCCACCCCAAAATGGTTAAAGGTTACCTATTCAGCTACTAAGAAGGGTTCCAGGTCAGGGTCTAGGGCTTCGGAGGAACCTAGGAATAAAAAAGGGCACCCTTGTTGTTGTTAAGGGGGCTATAGGGGAACCCCAACCCTAAAAAAAGGAAATCAGGGCCTACCCCATTGTCCTAGCCCTATACCCTAAACCCTAAACCCTAAACCCGAAACCCTAAACCCCCAAAAAAGGGAATACGCTTGAAGGTCAGGGTTTAGGGCTTAGGGTCTCTCATGCCTGGCACAGCAAGGAAGAGGCTCAGTCGAATGTCAAATTGCTGCTGCCACTGTTCTTCCTTGGATCGAAAACATCGTCATGCACGGTAGGCTCAGATGGATTCAGCTTAGGCTGCAAACGATCACCCTAAACCCTAAACCCTAAACCCTAAACCCTAAACCCTAAACCCTAAACCCTAAACCCTAAACCCTAAACCCTAAACCCTAAACCCTAAACCCTAAACCCTAAACCCTAAACCCTAAACCCTAAACCCTATCTATCGCAAACCGTCAAACCCTGAAGTGCCCTTAGCATCCTGGCTGTGATTTGCTGAGTTGTGTTTAGGGCTTAGGGTTTAGGGTTTAGGGCTTAGGGTTTAGGGCTTAGGGCTTAGGGTTTGTGCTGTGTAAGGCATTTGAAAGTGATTTATGACTATAGGTGCGCTTACAAGGAAAGAAGGGACAGCCCAAACATCCAGTTTGAAGGGAATGTTCCATTTCTAAGGGCCTTCGAGTCCTCTGGGCGTGTAGCCCCTTGAAACCCTGAAAAAACAGTATATACTTTTTAGGTACAAGTAGCTATAATCGGAACCCACAACCCAAAACAGTGCTAAAGTATAATACCCCAAAACCCAGTGAAACCCCGACCAGCCCAAAAACCAAAGGGCACAAGTGAATCGTGCGGAACATTGCCTGAAATCATAACAAGCTAGCAGCCTGAAACTAGTCCAAAGTACGTCACTCAACCTAAACCCGAAACCCTAAACCCGAAACCCCAAACCCTAAACCCGAAACCCTAAACCCGAAACCCTAAACCCTAAAACCGAAACCGTAAACCCGTAACCCGAAACCCTAGACCCTAAACCCTAATGCAGCCCAAACGCCGGCCTGGCGCTCCGTTGGCGTCCGGCACAACTTGAATACTTCCTCCCCAGGATCTATCTAGGGTTTAGGGTTTAGGGTTTAGGGTTTGGGGTTTGGGGTTTAGGGTTTAGGGTTTAGGGTTTAGGGTTTAGGGTTTAGGGTTTAGGGCTTAGGGTTTAGGGTTTAGGGTGTATGGTTTAGGGTTTAGGGTTTAGGGTTTAGGGTTTAGGGCTGCATGGTCCTTGAAGATGGGCCCGCATATACCCTATAACCCTAAGCACTGCAAACCCCAAGGCTGAGACCCTACCCTATGTGACACCTGAACTCACAAAACAAAAAAAACCTAAACCCTAAACCCTCAACCCTTGATACATCCTGGGGAGGGCGCTCCAAAGCTGAGGTGTAGGGTCGTGAAGCGCTAAGCCCCCGCAAGCTGCAGACCGTCTCTTCGAGGGTTTTTCGGGTTTCTGGGGACTTGGGGTTTAGGGCCCGTTGTCCTCGTCGATTCTTTCGCCAGCGCGGGCGCAGTGTTGGACAGCAGCTTTTCCCGGCTTCGACTGGGCACGGGTTCATTTTTTTTTTTTTTTGGGGGGGGGGGGGGGGGCTCAGGTTTAGGGTTTAGGGTCTGGCGCAGTAGGGTGTTTAGGATGTTGCATTGTTGGCTTGTGCGCGCTTCCATGAGCAATCGAAGCCCAAACATCTCAAACGTCAGCCCTTCGTCTAAAGCCGCAGAAAAGATTCCAAAATCAGATCCGCGCTTGGCTCACCCCAAAAAAATCCTACGTAGCCGCAGACATGCGGCCCTAAGCCCTGAACCCTAAACCCTAAACCCTAAGAAAACGCGAAACGAGCCCACGATCACAGCCAACACCTCCGAGCCCAAGAGAGGAAGACGCAGGGTTGGAAGCTTAAACCTTCGGGTTTAGGGTTCAGCGTTTGCAGTTTGGGTTTGGGGTTTAGGGTTCAGGGTCTAGGGTTAACCCTAAACCCTAAACCCTAAGACCTACACCCTAAATTCACCCAAGCTGCTCGACTGCAGCTCCTCGTCGTCACTGTCCTCCACATGGTATTGCCTTACTTCAACAAAAACCAAGAGGAAAAAGAGGTTAAACTTTAACTTTCCTACTACATAAGCCCTAAACCCTAAACCCTAAACCCTAAACCCTAAACCCAAAAAGTTCAAAGTTCAGCTGTTGGAGAAGTAAGTTGCCAGAGGTCGGTGACCTCCTCGTTGCCTGGCACTGACGGATTAGGGCTTCTAGGGGGTGCCAAAAGTTCAGGGCTTCAACCCTAAACCCTAAACCCTAAACCCTAAACCCTAAACCCTAAACCCTAATAGGGGATGCCAAAGGCTTAGGGCCTGGGGTCGCCAAGCCTACACATCCTGATTCCCAAACTTGCTGCTTCTTCGTAGGAAATGAGGGGGCTGTCGTAAGAAATGAAGGAGCTAGGGTTTAGGGTTTAGGGTTTAGGGTTTAGGGTTTAGGGTTTAGGGTTTAGGGTTTAGGGTTTAGGGTTTAGGGTTTAGGGTTTAGGGCTTAGGGTTATGCATCATCCCTTCGAGGGAAAACTTGTGGGATTGTAAGCTGCCTGAGTCCCTCATTCCCTACGGCAAAAGGCAACCTTATAAACCCTAAACCCTAAATCCTAAATCCTAAACCCTGGGGTTTAGCTACTTCTGGCCAACCGATGCAACCAGAGACCCTTTCTTCGCCCCGCGACACGCAAGCGTGGAACACTTCGGATTAAGGGCGCCAGACCTTTAACCCTAAACCCCAAACCCTAAACCCTGAACCCTAAACCCTAAACCCTCATTGCCCCAAACCCTCAACCCTAAACCCTACAAACCCGGGTCTGAGTTCTGCTCGGGAAGCTCATATCAACATCTCACCGCGGCATGCCGCCTCCACCTACGCGTCTAACCTCCGAAAGTATGCCCTAAACCCTAAACCCTGAACCCTAAACCCTAAACCCTAAACCCTAGACCCTAAACCCTAAACGGCGGGTGCAAGGCTTGAAGGTGTCAACCGGCCCAATACTTCAAAATACCCGTCTCGGTTTTTCATTGGGGTTTTATAAGTTTTTAGGGTTTGGGGTTTGGGGTTTGGGGTTTAGGGTTTAGGGTTTAGGGTTTTTCGGGTTTTTTAGTAGGGTTTTACGATGTTTGAAAGGGTTCAAAGGGCTTTATAATGTTCAAAGGGTTTATCGGGTTTTATGATGTTTAAAGGGTGTTCAAAGGGTTTGTAGCATGTGTTTAGGGCTGTTAGGGTTGATGGGGTTTATCGGGTGTATAGTATAGGGTGTTGAAGGTTTACAGGGTTTACAGAGTTTATAGGTTTTAAAGGGTGTACAGGGTGCATGGGGTGGAAAGCGCTCATACGGTTTACAGGGTTAAACAGGGTTGAGGGTTTAGGGTGTATAGGCTTTAGGGTCGTAGTTGGCTGGAGCAAGGAGCCTTTCAAGCACCACCCAAACCCCTAAACCCCTAACCCAAAACCCCAAAACCCCAAAACCCCAAACCCCAAACCCTAAACCCTAAACCCACAAGAAGCCTTCCCACAACCAGGCCGAGGGGTCTATTCAGGGCGTCCAGGAACTCGAGGCAATAGGTGTGGGCTTCCATCTGCAGCTCCTGAACTTGCTTTAGGGTTTAGGGTTTAGGGTTTAGGGTTTAGGGTTTAGGGTTTAGGGTTTAGGGCTTAGGGTTTAGGGTTTCGGGTCTGGGGTTTTAGGGTTTAGGGTTTAGGGTTTAGGGTTTAGGGTTTAGGGTTAAGGGTTTAGGGTTTAGGGTTTAGGGTTTAGGGTTTAGGGTTTAGGGTTTAGGTTTTAGGGTTTAGGGTTTAGGGTTTAGGGTTTAGGGTTTAGGGTTTAGGGTTTAGGGTTTAGGGTTTAGGGTTTAGGGTTTAGGGTTTAGGGTTTAGGGTTTAGGGTTTAGGGTTTAGGGTTTAGGGTTGCGGGCTCTAGGGGATCTACCTTGGACCCTTAAGGTTGTACCCCTTGGGCTTTCGGGTCCCTTTTTGGTGACCCCCTGAGAAAAGATAAGGGCCATACTAGGAGTATATTAAGGGGAGAACTTTCGGGGGTACCTCCTTAGGGCCTTAGGGGTACGAGTCTGAGTCCCATGATGGCCAGCGGCAAATTTTCGCACCAGGCTTCGGGAAGGTGAGTGCGACACCGATTGGCCCTAACTGCTGAGGGTTCAGGGTTTAGGGTTTAGGGTCTAGGGTTTAGGGCTTAGGGTTTAGGATTTAGGGTTTAGGGTTTAGAGTTTAGGGTTTAGGGTTTAGGGTTTAGGGGGGCTGAACAACCGTTTGAAGGCTCTGCATGCCCACAGCGGCGAACCAACATGTTTTACTGTTAAGGGTCCAGTTTGGCACGCGCAGTTGATGGTTGGAACCGAGAAGGCAACATGTCAGCGAAAACCCTTAAGTTCATCACAGTGCTGGAACTACCACAGAATTTTCCGGCGCGCCAACCATGCGAAATGTATTATCGACTGCGCGTTCACCTGGACCTTGGTTCGCCGCTGTGGGCGTGCAGAAACTTCAAACGGCTGTTCAGTCCCCCTAAACCCTAAACCCTAAACCCTAAACCCTAAACCAAACCCTAAACCCTAAACCCTATGCAGCCCCAACCCCTGAATCAGCAGTTAGGGCCGATTGGTGTACCGAAGCGCTCCGCGTTGCTAGTGACCAGGAGGACTCGACACTTTATTCCGCCGTCCGTGTGCTTTGGGGACACACATTTCGGAAGTCAACCCTAAATCCTTAACCCTAAACCCTAAACCCTACACCCTAAACCCTAAGACTCCTAAATGGTGGGTTTACATTGGCTGGTTGGTGTAGTGAGGCACTTGGATTTTGAATGATTTTGACTTAGAAGGTACATACTGGCAAACCCTGTAGTTATCCCCACAACTTGTTGACCCTGCTTACTAAATCAAAAAGGGCTTCCAAGTGGGGGTGGGTGGCAGTGCTAGACCCCTAACCCCTTTAAATCCTTGAACCCCAAAGTGTTTTGTTTTTGCGGTTGATCCCTCACCCACCCTCACCAAAGCCACCAGACACCCGATAAACGGGAGTAGCCCTAACCCTAAACCCTAAACCCTGGACCCTAGACCCTAAACCCTAAACCCTACACCCTAAACCCTAAACCCGCAACCTAAACCCTAAACCCCCGAAACCCTAAACCCTAAACCGCAGCCCAGTCGCAGGGTTGCCGCCAATGCATTTGCCAAACTCATCGGCATGGATCATCACCTGAGCTTCGAGAGTAACCCTAAACCAAAAAACCCTAAACCCTAAACCCTAAGCCCTGAACCCTAGGAACAAAAACCGGTATCCTGTTTTGGCTTCAGAAAGGGGCGAAGAAAGGAACCTAAACCCTAAAAGAGGGAATGCTGGCCTTCTCCGGGACCTGGGTCCTGTGGTTCAGTTTAGGGTTTAGGGTTTAGGGTTTGGGGTTTAGGGTTTAGGGCCTGGTTTATAGCCCTTATCTACTATTTCTGAAGAACCACCCACAAAAATGACATAATAATCCCTACATTGCATTACCCTTAAGCCCTCAAGGAAGCACATGTTGCATTTGTTTGTTTTGGGGGGGGGTTCTCAAGAAGACAGGAGCTGTACAGAGATAATATTCCCTACATTACCCTTACGAAGGTTATATCTCTTTTTTTTTGTGGGGGGGGAGGAGGCGTTCTTAAGCAGCTAGGAGCTATAGGGTTAAGGGGTCAACACCCCTCGCCCCTTAGGGTTTGGGGTGTGGGTATCAGGCTCTTTTCGAGTTTCGGGGTCCCCCAATTGCAGGTGTCCAAAACCCATAAGCAACTGATACTTGCTCAAGAACCCCTTCCCCCCCCCCCCCCCCCCGCTCCCAAAACAACAACTTCCTGATAAGGGAAATGTAGGGACGATTATCTTTTGTGTTTGGTGGTTCTTCAGCAAATAGTAGCAATTGAAGGTGCCCAAAACCCATAAGTGGAGTTTGGGGTTTTAGGGTTTAGAGCCCAAGTAGGGTTCGGTTAGCTACAAACCCTAAACCCTAAACCCAGAACCCTGAACCCTAACTCCTAAACCCCAAACCCTAAGTCTAACCCACGGTCAATGCAGGCTTGGCGGCCATGCGCGTGAAACTCTCAGAGGACAGGTCTCCAACATAGCCTTAGCTGAAACGGTTTAGGGTTTTAGGGCTTATGGCTTTGGATTACACCCTAAGCCTTAAACCCTAAGCCCTAAACCCTAAACCCGAAACCCTGAACCCTTCCAATTCGTGCGTATCTCTCACAGTGGATGGTGCCAAAAAGGTTCGGCGGTTTGGGGGCTGCGGGGTTTCAGGGTTCGGTGGTCACCTCGGAGCTTTATAATAATAACGATTATTCCTATTTTATTGTTACTTTTATTATGAATACTATTATTAATACCAATA
This sequence comes from Symbiodinium natans, assembly GCA_905221605.1. Lineage (NCBI taxonomy): Eukaryota > Dinophyceae > Suessiales > Symbiodiniaceae > Symbiodinium > Symbiodinium natans. The sequence continues at coordinate 765,178 of CAJNDS010000580.1, read as the reverse complement.
ATGCTATTAGTACTGTTATAATGATGATGATTATCATTATTATATGTATATACATATATCTTTCTTTTGTTTTGTGTGTGTGTGTGGGTGTGTGTTTTTGTTCGCTTGCTTGCTTGCTTGCTTGTTTTTTTTTGTTTTATCTTCTTTTTTTTTTTGGGGGGGGGGGTAGGGTTTAAGGTTTGGGATTTAGTGTAAGGGTTTCGGGTTTAGGGCTTCAGGGTCTAGGGTGTGGCGTTTAGGGTTTAGGGTTTAGGGTTTAGGGTTTAGGGTTTAGGGTTTAGGGTTTAGGGTTTAGGGTTTAGGGTTTAGGGTTTAGGGTTTAGGGTTTAGGGTTTAGGGTGTAAGACTGGGGTGTGATGCTGGGTCTTGGAGTTTTGGGGTTTCAGGCTTGTGGTTTTCAGGCATGGGCGTTGGGGTTTAGGGTTCAGGGCTTTAGGGTTTGGGGTTGAGAAAGCTGATAGAAGCAAGAAGGGCGCGAGGCCACTGCTCGCAACATGATCCTACGGGAACACCGAAACAACAAAAACACTTATTCGCCCCCCTAAAACCCTAAAAACCCTCGACCCTCGACCTTAATCCTACCGAACTTCCCAGTCCTCCTCCTCGTACCGGCGCGAAAACGGCGCGACACCCTAAACCCTAAACCCTAAACCCGAAACTCTAAACCCTAAACCCTAAACCCTAAACCCTAAACCACCAGAGTCTTTGAGCTGGGGATGGATGAAGGGGAGGGGGGGGGCAAGGAAGCGTTGCAACAAGCACCGGCGTATGGCCTCATAGGGCCTAGATCAGTCCTTGCCCTCATGCAAACCCTAAACCCTAAACCCTAAACCCTAAACCCTAAACCCGAAACCCTAAACCCTAAATCCTGAACCCGAAACCCCACACCCTAAGTCCTAAACCCTCTCATCTGGGCAAGTGGCACCAGAGCGTCCATAGGCAAGCTTCCGAGAGCCACGTGCCCAACTGCACGGTGACAGGGTCGAGGTTGCCCTGGTGGTAACCTGCTTAGGGTTTAGGGTTTAGGGTTTAGGGTTTAGGGTTTAGGGTTTAGGGTTTAGGGCTTAGGGTTTAGGGTTTAGAGTTTAGGGTTCGGGGTTTGGGGTTCGGAGTGTAGGGTCTAGGGTTTAGGGTTACCAGGGTATACTACTAGTTGCTTAAGAACACCCCCCCAAAAAAATCCCCTTTGTTGCCCTTATATGAAAATTGTTGTTACTGCATTTTTTTTTTGGGGGGGGGGGGTGTTTAAGCAATTAGTAGTTCAGGGTTTAGGCTTTAGGATAACCCCTAGACCCAATACCCTGACTCGTGATACTTCAGGGTTGAGGGTTTAGGATTTAGGCGCCCGAAACCCTGATTGGGGTTTTGGGTTTCGAGGGTGCGGGACTGAACCAAAGACACCCTGAGACCTGCACCCAAACCACGCCAAACATCTCCAAAACACAGCGAATCCCCTTTCCCCTGCACCCGACGCCCTCAACCCTAAACCCTAAACCCTAAACCCTAAACCCTAAACCCTAAACCCTAAACCCTAAACCCTAAACCCTAAACCCTAAACCCTAAAACCCTAACCCCCACACCCGCAACCCTAAACCCGGCCCCTGAACAGTTCAGGGCTAAGAGGTCTTTGGGCTTTCGGGGTGAAGGGTGAAGCAATGTAGGGTTTGGGCCTATCTTTCGTATCGCGCTTTGGTTCTGCACTGTTGGCCCTAAACCCTAAACCCTAAACCCTAAACCCTAAACCCTAAACCCTAAATCCTTGGGTCAAAACTAACCAAGAACCGAAAACAGCCGGGCATAACCGCAGAAGACAACATAAGGCCCATGCTGCCGGGTATTTGCAGGGGAAAAGGGAGTTTGAATGTTGGAAGCCTGCACCCTAATCCCAAAGTCCCTAGATCCCTAAACCCAGAAGGAAAGCCCTAATCCCTAAACCCCTAAACCCTACATCCCTAACCCCCTAGACCAACACAGTCAACCTTACAGAGCCCTGAAACCCAAATGGAGCCCATAACTCAGGAATACGTCTTGAATGTCTAGGCTACCACAACTGCCCTAAACCCTAAAACCCTAAACCCTATGCCCTAAACCCTAAAACCTAAACCCTAAAACCGCATGAAGCCCGAAAACACCGAAATTCTCGGCGACCCCCCCCCCCCCCAGAAAAGCTCAAACCCCCAAAGAACGTCACAACCTCTGAATTGGTGTTTTTAGGGTTTAGGGTTTAGGGTTTAGGGTTTAGAATTTAGGGTTTAGGGTTTAGGGTGCGAAAACGAACCCAAGGAGCGGAAACTACCAAGGAGGGTGAAGACCGCGTGCTCGGCATCCTCTCGTCAGCTTGCTACGCATGTGTCAGGTTTTAGGGTTTAGGGTTTAGGGTTTGGGGTTTAGGGATTAGGGTTTGGGGTTTAGGGTTTGGGGTTTAGGGTTAGGGTTTAGGACGTAGGGTTTAGGATTTGGGGTTTGGGGTTGGGGGGTCAGGACATAGGGTTTAGGGCTTGGGATTTGGGGCATAATTAGGGTCTAGTGTTTAGAGTTTAGGACATAGGGTTTAGGGTTTAGGGTTTAGGGTTTGGGGTTTAGGGCATAGGGTTTAGTGTTTAGGGTTTAGGACATAGGGTTTAGGGTTTCGAAAGCCAACGCGCGAAACGGTAGGAAACCCCCAGAGGCTAATTGAAGGTTCATGGGACATTACGGCCATTTGGGGAATGATGACCATCTTTGAAAAACCAAAGGAGTAGTCCCATGGACTTTCAAGCAGTGCCGCCTAATTAGGTCAGGCAGATGCGACTCGCACAAAAACACAGCATGGACGTACGTTTCAAAGTCTACGACGTGGTGCAGCGTAGACATTATCAGGAAAAGTCAACTTGCCATGCGCTGCGCGGCGCAAAATGGGCAGCATCCAGAACCAACCCTCAAACCAACCCTCCGCCCTCTACAGCCCTAACCCTGGAATCTGGAGAATGGGGTGTGCGTTCATAACTGTTTCCGGAAACCTGTTGGTAAGTTGTCTACTTGATGGTCCCTTTGTGGATCTCTATCATACTACGGCCATTGTGTCGACGGTACCCCAAAAGGAACCATACCTCAGAGAACTCAATGAGCTCTGATTTACGGACCCCTGAACACAGAATATTGGCAGCAAGACGGGCTGAAACCCACAGAGATAGACACAAGGGCACGCTTAGGGTGCCAGTAAGGCACCGTCCACCTGAACCCCAAACCCTGAGACCTGAACCCCAAATCCTCAACCCCCAAATCGAAACCCCAAAACGTAAACCCTAAAACCCGAAACCCTAAACCCTAAACCCTAAACCCTAAAACCCTAAACCCTAAACCCTAAAACCCGAAACCCTAAACCCTCAGCCCCAAACCCACAGGATCCCACCGGGTGAGGCCT
>CAJNDS010000580.1:751775-756775 GCA_905221605.1 Symbiodinium natans | reverse complement strand
AGGCGGGGAGCAGGCCGTCGGCCAGCAAACGCCTGTTAGGTGGAGTCAGAGTTCGGGTTACAGGGTACAGGGTTTAGGGTTTAGGGTTCAGGGTTCAGGGTTTAGGGTTTAGGGTTTAGGGTTTAGGGTTTCGGGTTTCGGGTTTCGGGTTTCGGGTTTAGGGTTGCAACCTTATACTTTGCAAAAGGCTGGATATACTCCATGACTATGGTGGTGTGTAAAGGTTACTCTATGCAAGGCTTTCTGGAGGCTCCAGGGCTTTAGGGTGTAGAGTTGAGGGTTTAGGGTTTGGGGCTTGGGTGGCTTTAAAGGCTTAGGCATTGGCCACATAGTCTTTAGGGCATCATAGGGTGCGTTGGGGATTTGAGGTTTTTCGGGACCCAATAGGGTTTCGACAAAAAGTAGCTACACGTCCCACTTCCAGAGGCCTTATAAACCGTAACCTGGAATGCCGAAGCTCCCAAACCTCTAAACCCAGAAACCCTCCCGCTGCTGCCAGCCCAACCGGGCCAGGCCGAAACACGACTACTGTACGGGCCCTACACCCTAAGCCTAAACCCTGAACCCTAAAGAAGGGTTTAGGGTTTAGGGTTTCGAGTTTAGGGTTGAGGGTTGAGGGTTTAGGGTTTAGGGTTTAGGTTTACCCTACATCCACCTGATTCAGCCTACCTCTCCCAGCGTGCCTCGTTTGGTTTTGCATCCTGCTTGGAGGTTCGTGGGTAGTTACTACTGGGGTTATACCGTAGCACCCCGTGCTTCTGTCGTTGCTTAGAAGTACAGAGCCCTGAACCTCCAAGTTGGACCTGTACTGTGACATGCTTGAACGACCCTCGGCCCGAAACAAATCCTTAACATACTCAAACCTAACCCCAAACCCTAAACCCTAAACCCTAAACCCTAAACCCTAAACCCTAAACCCTAAAGGAAGAAGCCCTGCCAAAACCCGAACTACGCCGAACCACGCCCGGAACAGCACTTGGGTCGCCTCAGAAAGGGGATCTTCCCAAGAGGCGTCCGGTAGCGTGCAAACCTCAGCTTCGGCCCCTCACCCTAAACCCTAAACCCTAAACCCTAAACCCTAAACCCTAAACCCTAAACCCTACACCCTAAATCAGGCTTTGGGGGCGGAGAGCTCCAAGGCTACAGGCTGGCTTATGCAAGAGTCAGGGCTTTAGGGGGTTTTGAGCTGTTTAGGGTTTAGGGTTTAAGGTTTAGGGTTTAGGGTTCAGGGTTTAGGGTTTTAAATAGGAGTGGATGAGTTCAGGGTTTAGGGGTTGTGGGGGTGTATTCTGCAGCCAGAACGGCAATAGGCTTGAGTGAGCGGCTTCGGTTTTGCTGGAACTTCAAGTGTCGCAGCACATATGTAGGCCCCTAAACCCTAGACCATAAAAACTCCCAAACCCCCAAACCCCCTTAACCACCTAGTTAAAGCAAAGCGGCTCCAGTCCGGAGCGTGGGTCTGTGTTTAGGGTTTAGGGTTTAGAGCTTAGGGTTTAGGGTTTAGGGTTTAGGGTTTAGGGTTTAGGGCATAGGGTTTAGGGTTTAGGGGAACTGCTGCCAAGTTGCTGGAGTTCTGCGTTCAGCGCTGCAGGCAGCATTGCCTCAGGGATTAGGACTGCGGTTCAAGGACCCTGCGTGGCTTCGGTTTCTCAGGGTTTAGGGTTTAGGGTTTAGGGTTTAGGGTTTAGGGTTTAGGGTTTAGGGTTTCGGGTCTAGGGCTCAGGGTTTAGTGACGCGAATGGCGTCTCTCCGTTCCTGGAGTTTCCGGAATCACGCTTCAGGTGAACCCGAAACTTCAGAAAGGGTGTCAGCGTCCTTGAACCTTGCCCCTAAACCCGAAACCCTAAACCCCAAACCCTAAACCCTAAACCCTAAACCCGAGTTGAACCCTACCTAAAACCGTCGGTTGGCTTTGACATCGTGCATAAGAGCAAATCCACACCAAGGGGACCCGATGTCAGTGGTTGAAATCGAAATTGCAGCGCTTTTCTCCTATTTGCTTAAAAACCCCCCCCCCCCCCGGAACAAAAAAAGGTATTCTTCCGCATAAGAGTTAATATGCGGGTCATTTTAAGGTTTAGGGTTTAGGGCGAAGGGCGTTGCTCGTAACATGCCTGCTTTAGCCCCTTAAGCCCTAGACGTTCATGCCTGAAACCCTCGAACCAGTCCCTCAAACACCGAAAGCCTAAAGCCCTGAAAGCCTTCCAGGGTTTAGGGGGCCGGGGGTTTAGGGTTAGGGTTTCTCGTCGAGCACACAGCTCGATGGCCCGGCACCAATACATCGGGCGTGTTGGAGGAACTGGCTGTTGAAGCGCGCTCGTGATACCTGACAGCTTTACTCAGGGGACTCCCCTCTGCAAAGGAATCTTAATCACGCTATACCCCGCTTCACCCCAAAGGGGATCCTGAATTCTCGGCAACCCTAAGCCCGGCAACGCCTACTTCAAAACAGGCTCCGATTCCTGTAGATCCCAAAGCTAGAAAGCTTAAGAGGGACTCTACTATATTGGGCCTTCGGGTTTAGGGAGTTCGTCCTGTTTATAGGAAACTCTCACGTAATCTTGCTTGAAACATACTATCTGCTCACGTCTCTAGCACACCTCCGTGTACGGGGTTTACCACATATTTGGGGCCCCCTTGTCCTTTTGAGAAAGTTTCTCCGAGAATGGTGCTCTTGAAAGAAGAAGCTCCCATGCAGCGAGCTGAGATGATTGGCCCCCAAACCCTAAGCCACCCCCCAAAGGCAAAAACTGAGAAGGCCAAGGACCAGGAAGAACCCCTTCATCACCCACAAATAGCAGTGGAAGCACCGAGAATCGGAACGGAGGACAGGCCAGCGAAAGACGCGATGGGCTCAAAAGCCGAAAGAGAAATGAAGGAAGGAGAAGACTGGAATGCAGTGCCTAGAGGGCCGAACATTCCCTAAACTACCGATTTCTCCGCAAGCCATAGCAAGGACAAATACCATTACATATATATATATATAGAGAGAGAGAGATCATACACTCTTCTATATATATATATATATACAGAATACTTGACGTGTGTTCCTTGGTTCAGAGGTTTGGATGCTCTGTAACAATGTGCCACCCCCTGCCCGGCCTGAATTCCAGGAATCGGAGAATGCGCTGGCTGAGGGAGGCGGGGATATTGTTCCTCGGCTCGGCTTAGGGTTTGGGGTTTGGCGTTTGGGGTTTAGGGCTTAGAGTCTAGGGTTTAGGGTCTGGGGTTTAGGGTTTAGGGTTTGGGGTTTAGGGTTTAGGGTTTAGGGTATGGGGTATGGGGTATGGGGTTTAGGTTTAGGGCATGGGGTTTAGGGTTTGGGTTTGGGGTTTTGAGGTTCAGCAGCTCCAATCCGGTACGTCTCTAGTCGAGCTGGTGTCGACGCAGATAAAACCCCGCTCGCTCGGAGAATCCATAGCATGAAGAAAAAAGCAAAAGGCTTATTATATACACTTCAGACTCACTCTTTACGCGTTCACCCATTCCCAATCTGTTCGCTTCTAGTATGAACAGTTTTATGCTACTTCTACATTTAACAATAAGCAAAAAGTGAAAACCTTGGAAGGACGACACCTTCTTCGGTACTCCACTTGAGTCATCAGCAACTTGAAGGCTGGGCTTCGGGCTTCGATCAATACTTTGCCTCGGCAAATCCATCACAAAAAATCCTCCCCACGAGCTCCAAACCCTAAATCCTGAAAGAATCCAAAAAACCCTGGACCCTACATAAACCCCAGACCCCAAACCCCAAAACCGAAACCCTGCACCCCAAACCCTAAACCCTAAACCCTAAACCTGAACCCTAAACCCTAAACCCTAAGCTCTGGAGCTAGTGAGTCTAGAGCGCACCGACAGTTGCAACAAGTGGAAAGGCAAGGCTCTGTCGCAGGAACCGCCGCAAGATGCCGAACTGCGCCATCTCCTGCCACGGGTTTAGGGTTTAGGGTTTAGGGTTTAGGGTTTAGGGTTTCGGGTTTAGGGTTTAGGGCTTAGGGTTTAGGGTTTAGGGTCCATAGGTTTAGGGTTTGGGGCTATCATGATCACAAAAAGTTACTTCTCTAACTAACAATATTGACACTGCTAAAATACTGAAAAAAAACAAGACTCGCGAAGATCAAAAGAATGACAAGAACACGGAAGGATGATTTGAGGCCCATGCCCCATACCCCAAACCCCAAACCCCAAACCCCAAACCCTAAACCCTAAACCCTAAACCCTAAACCCTAAAAAAGCAAGCCTCGGATCTCCAAATGCCCTGACGGCTCCAACCGCACACGTGAGGATATAAGATGCCCCTAAACCCTAAACCCTAAACCCTAAACCCCAAACCCTAAACCCTAAACCTTAAACCCCAAACCTTAAGTGAGGGTTTAGGGTTTAGGGCTCAGGACGATGATGAGAAGAAAGTACGCAACAGCTGCTTAAGCACCGCAAGGCAACAAGGGGTTTTTAGGGTTTAGGGTTCGGGGGGTTTGGGGAAGTTTGGGGAAGTTTGGGGAAGTTTGGGGAAGTTTGGGGAAGTTTGGGGAAGTTTGGGGAAGTTTGGGGAAGTTTGGGGACGGGGGAGGGGGGAAGGGTTTAGGATTTCAGTTTAGGGAGGGTTCGGAGGTTTTAGGGCCGAAACCGTAGGCCCTAAACTCTGAGGGAACTCTATCAGCACCGTCCTCCATGCGGCTGCCATGTAGAGCGCTCACAAGCGATGTCATGGAGCTGATGACCTTCAGGGGTTTAGGGGTTTAGGGGTTTAGGGTTTAGGGGTTTAGGGTTTAGGTGTTTAGGGTTTCGGGCTAGGGGATTGGGGTTTAGGGTTTAGGGTAAGGGTTGAGAGCTTAGCTAGACCCAGGAGTAACCTAGGAATCAAAAGGGTGCCCTGTTTTGGTTTGAAGAGACTCATAGGAGAACCTTAGGGTTTCAGGCTTAGGGTTTTAGGGTTTAGGGTTTAGGGTTTAAGGTTTGGGGTTTAGGTCAGGGATTGGGGTTTCAGGCTTACGGTTCAG
>CAJNDS010000580.1:714275-746775 GCA_905221605.1 Symbiodinium natans | reverse complement strand
TGCATGTATGTCAGTATGAAACCCTAAAGAATTAAAAGATCTCGTGTTTCAGTTTTCAGCGTTACCTATAGGAATTGATCCTTGTCACCCCTGTAGGGCTTGAGGCAAAAAATCCCTAGACCTTGGATCCCATCGGACTTTGCCTACGTTTGTAGGGCTTGCCTCCTGTGGAAACGCAAAAGCAGAATAAGTACACACATCATGTATGTATCTGGGGTATATGTGTTTTTGTATATCAAAGACAGATATTTGATGGAGAAGAAAGGATGGTAATCCTCGAACCATAAGACTAGGAAGTTTTCGAGGGCATAGGGTGATGCAAAAAAAACCTTTCATTGCAACCCCCGGGGACGTGAGAATACTGTGAGCAATTATCCTTTCACTATTTCCTGAGACCTTCCAACAGGCTGCTACAAAGATCTCTTTTTGTTCAATTTCAATGCTTTCCACAGCTCTCCCAACATGGTTCTCATTTCTCAAAAATAGTGCTTAGTTTCAAATTTTCCGCAAGACTCACAAGCACATAAGGTCTTGCATGATACTCATCCAAATCAGCTGAGTATCATATCCTTACGACAAAAAGTGCACGAAACCTGGGTTTGGGAGGGGGGCCGGGAAGGGGAGTAGCATCTCATATACATTTTTCTGTATAAGATAGGTTCAAACTGTAATCCGAGTAAGCAGCCAAAAGACCTGCCAGATTATTTGTTTGGATGTGAGTGCATGGCTCATAGGGGGAACTGGGACACCGAAACCAAAAACAATTGTCCCCAAAAACCAATTCGCAAAGAACCAAAAAAACCAATACCAAAAGAACCAAGAAAACCAAAAAAAACAATTTTCCGGGGCTTTTGATTTGTAAGCTTATCTCCACAGCTTTCACAGAGTCCCGGAAAATTGATGTTTTTTGGTTCTTTTGGTTTATTTGGTATTGGTTCTTTGGTTTTGTGGGAATTGGTTTTTTGGTTTTGCGGGAATTGGTTTTTTGGTTTTGTGGAAATTGCTTTTTCGAAGAATCCTGGAAAATTGGTGTTTTTGGGTTGTTTGGGTTTTTTGGTACTGGCTGTTTTTGGCGGCAACTGTTTTTTCGTTTTTTATATATGGAAATTCCTTGAAATGTTTCGTTTTTGTAGTTGTAGCATTTCTTGCCTCTGTGGAAAGCCCCCCCCAAAAACGCAGCGGGTGAGTTCGCCCCCGGAACCCGAAATTCAAAGTCGGACTTCTAACCGTAACGAGTACCCTTTTCGGGTAGGTTCCTGTACTTACTACGGAGTAGAGTATTTTGGTGATACGTTCAGGGGACCACGACTTTGGGAAATGTCCAAAGCTCGCACCCGAACCTAAGAAGTGGGTTTAGGGTTTAGGGTTTAGGGTTTAGGGTTTAGGGTTTAGGGTTTAGGGTTTAGGGTTTAGGGTTTAGGGTTTAGGGTTTAGGGTTTAGGGTTTAGGGTTTAGGGTTTAGGGTTTAGGGCTTAAGGTTTCGGGTTTCGGGTTTAGAGTTTTAGGGTTTAGGGATGTTCCCCCTTATACTAACAGTCCCTAGTAGGGATTGTAGAACCCCCTACTGTGTTCCCTGTTAAGGACTCTTAGGTGTAAGGGGGGGAACATACCAAGGTTGAGGGTTGAGGGTTGAGGGTTGAGGGTTGAGGGTTGAGGGTTGAGGGTTGAGGGTTGAGGGTTTAGGGTTTAGGGTTTAGGGTTTAGGGCACGTGTGTTTAGGCATGCTTCTCAGCCGGAGTCTAGACCCACGAATAACCCGGGAAGTAACAGGGTGCCCTTCTTGGTTTCAGCGCGCTTCTAAGGGTTTAGGGCTTAGGGCTTATATAGGGTTTAGGGTTTAGGGTTTAGGGTTTGTAAGGGATCCTGAACCTCCAAAAACGGGAAGAAGTGCCTACTCTGGGTCCTAGGAGATGATCTTGTTGCGGGACCCCCGGTAAGGTACCCCTGACTTCGGAAACCCTGGTATACCCACAACCCTAAACCCTAAACCCTAAACCCTAAAACCGGAGACGACCTTGTTGCAGGGAGGGTCACTCAGTCAGCATCATGCTGAGAACCACAAGGAAGAGACTGAACTCCATGAAGGCAACCTCCAGGTTGTTTAGGGTTTAGGGTTTAGGGTTTAGGGTCTAGGGTCTAGGGTTTAGGGTTTAGGGTCTAGGGTCTAGGGTCTAGGGTCGAGGGTCGAGGGTCTAGGGTCTAGGGTTTAGGGTTTAGGGTTTAGGGTTTAGGGTTTAGGGTTTAGGGTTTAGGGTTTAGGGTTTAGGGTTTAGGGTTTAGGGTTTAGGGTTTAGGGTTTAGGGTTTAGGGTTTAGGGTTTAGGGTTTAGGGGGTTTAGGGTTTAGGGTTTAGGGTTTAGGGTTTAGGGTTTAGGGTTTAGGGTTTAGGGTTTAGGGTTTAGGGTTTAGGGTTTAGGGTTTAGGGTTTAGGGTTTAGGGTTTAGGGTTTAGGGTCTAGGGTTTAGGGTTTAGGGTTTAGGGTTTAGGGTTTAGGGTTTAGGGTTTAGGCACACTTGCTCTTTCCCAGACCCGGACACCCCTTCATTCCGGAACCCACTATGTAAGCATCATAAGGATCCTCGCACAGATGTTGGTTATGCTCCCAAAATACGAGGTTCCATGAAATCCCCGCCAAAGCCCCAAGCCGTATTCCCGCTGCGCTCTTCTGGAAACACGAGGGGACGACCTCCTGCCTTTTGAAGCCCCTCGCACCACGAAGGCTTGTAAAGTTTGGGAATTAGGGGTTTAGGGGTTTAGGGGTTTAGGGGTTTAGGGGTTTAGGGGTTTGGGGTTTAGGGCTTTAGGGCTTTAGGGCTTTAGGGGTTTAGGGCTTTAGGGCTTTAAGGCAAGACCTACCATACGGCATTCAGAAACCCAAGCCCGGGATGTGAGGTGTCAGTATCACCTGCGCAAAATTCAAGGTGTTGCAAGTGGGCTCTTCTTCTAAGTTAGCCCTTGTAATTAGTCTCAACCCTAAACCCTAAACCGCAAACATGCCTAAATTGGAATGCTCCCCCTAATACTAAGAGTCCTTAATGGGGATTATACTGGCGGGGGTACAATAATTCTGTTTGAACGACCAAAACCGTCTCAGCACCAGTTATCCACGTTGGATGTCTGCAGGTGTCGATTTGGGCGAATTTAAGGCTAACGCCCACCCGACGGTTCATCAACTTCGGGGCGTAGCTTTTCGGGTGTTCCCATCGCTTTGCAGGGTTTTGGGCATTCGTGTCCACCCCTTGCTTACTTGAATGACTGGAGGTTTTGGCGCTTGCTCATGAAGGCCTGAAAGTATAAATAGGGAACATCCCAATCCCTAAGCCCTAAACCCTATACCCTAAACCCGAAACCCTAAAACCTGAGCACCTCGGATTCAAGTTTGTCCTGGAAGAAGGCTGAGATCTGGCCGACCTGCTTATTTGGGGGGGCTTACCTCACAGATCCACAGCCGACGCTTCTTGCAGGCTTTAGGGTCTAGGGTTTAGGGTTGAAAGAATCCGACAAGGGGATTTTTCTGCTAGGAACCTTGTTTAAGGTAAGGCTTAGGTGCTTGCTTGACCCTGCAGGCCCAGAAGCGCTGAAGGCAAAGCACCCTCCTCTGTCTTAGGGTGCCTCAGGTTTAGCGCTTGGGGAAACCCTAAACCCTAAACCCTAAACCCTAAACCCTGAACCCTGAACCCTGAACCCTGAACCCTAAACCCTAAACCCTAAACCCTAAACCCTAAACCCTAAACCCTGAACCCTAAACCCTAAACCCTAAACCCCACACCCCTCTCCGGCCCAGAGCCCTGAAGACCTCAAACTCTAACCCCGTACACCCCTCTCCAGTCCCGGAAACCCAGGACACCATGAACATACAAAACCCGCCACACCCCGCAAAAAGGCCTAAAACACCGGGTTTAGGGTTTAGGGTTTAGGGTTTAGGGTTTAGGGTTTAGGGTTTAAGGTTTAGGGTTTAGGGTTTAGGGTTTAGGGTTTAGGGTACAAAACCCTAGCCCGAAGCCCTGACCCCTAATTGAAACCCTAAACCCTATACCCTATACCCTAAGCCGTAAGCCCTACAAAGCCCCGCACCCCCAAGGCCCCACGTTTGCAGAAGCGTGTCGCTGCCTTCCCGAGCCGTAGCATGCGCAGCACGCGCAAGAAGCCTGGGGCATCGCAGAAGCCAAACCACGGGCTTAGGGTTTAGGGTTTAGGGTTTGGGGTTTGGGGTTTAGGGTTTGGGGTTTAGGGTTTGGGGCTTAGGGTTTAGGGTTTCGGGCTTTGGGTTTAGGGTTTAGGTTTGAGGCTGAGGCTGTGCTTGGTGCTCTAATGGCTTTTCTGGGCAACTGCTGCAGCCTTCTTTGTCAGAACGCAATGTCGGCCAGCAATGCGATATTGCAAAAAGGCTGAATCCCTTCCCCCTTGTATTTCCCCCCCCCTCCCCCTAATATTAAATACCCCACATTCTGGTTATGTTATAGTATATGGGGGGGGGGGGGTAGGGGGTGTTTAATATTAGGGGGAAGGGATTAAGCAAGGTCGTGTGGGAGACCGTCGGGCAGATTCGCTGAGGGTTCAGCAGGTTTCAGGGCTTATGGCTTGAGGTTTAGTTTAGGGTTTGGGGTTTAGGGTTTGGGGTTTAGGGTTTAAGGTTTAAGGTTTAAGGTTTGGGGTTTAGGGTTTGGGGTTTGGTGTTCTTTGGGGTGTCTGCCAGGGTTTTCAACCCCCGAACCCAAACTCCTCAACCTTTATAGGGTCTTTCAGTTCAGGTAGTTGGGTAGACCTAAACCCTACAAAACCCTAAACCCTAAACCCTAAACCCTAAACCCTAAACCCTAAACCCTAAACCCTAAACCCTATACCCTACTCCTTCAGAAGCAAATCTCAATTCGGAGAAAGCCTTGGACTGAGTTACTATTGCAACCTCAAGGACAGAGGTCTCAACTAGGGCTACTATATAGACAAGCCTGCCCCGCACTAAAGGAAATGTAGTTGGGTAACCTTAAACTCATTAACCCTAAACCCTAGAAAGGACCGGAATAGGGTTAAGGGTCTAGGGTTAAGGTTTACGGTTTAGGGTGTCAGTACCACTTAGGATTTCGAGCACTGAAGGCGTGTCAGACGGGAGAGGTTTTTGGAGGCGGAGTCCAAGGGGTTGAGGGATGTCTAGAAGTCGCACCTTACGCCAATTGTTTCTTCCTTTGGGCTCGCAGGAAGAGCAGGCAACCTTCAAACAGTGTACCCGAAACCCTAAACTCTGAACCCTAGACCCGGAACCCCAAACCCTAAACCCTAAACCCTAAACCCTAAACCCACGCTAGGGTTGAGGGTTGATTTGGCCCTAACCCGCCCCGAGCCTTAACCTCAAGCTTATGGGTGCCAGGAGCTGCGAAAATTTTGAGCTCATGGCTTCCGGGCTGGTGACGGGAGCCTGTCATCTATATGGTCAGTTCTCGAAACTATGGGGCCTTTTCGGGTTTAAGGTTAAGGATTTAGGATTTGGGGCATTAGGGGCCGCCTTCTAGCACAGTACAGCGTACTTGAGAGATGTGACTACATGAGAATACCTTAAGTCCTGAAGCGGACGACGGAAAGGTAAACCCCAACTCACCCGTCCACCCTTAAAACCGAAACCCTAAACCCAAAAAACCCCAGACCCCAAAACGCACAAAAACCCTCAAACCTAAACCCTCAACCCTCAACCCTCAACCCTAAACTCTAAACCCCAAACCCTAAACCCTAAACCCCAAGAAGGGTTTGAGACCCGGCGACGGAAAAACTGGACCGCTGCGGCTGACTCGGCGAAGGCGAGGAACTCGAGCGAGAGATCAACAAAGGTAACCTCGGGATGAACGTTTTAGGGTTTAGGGTGTAGGGTTTAGGGTTTAGGGTTTAGGGTTTAGGGTTTAGGGCTTGGGGGGTTTAGGGCAGCCCTAAACCTAAACCCCAAACCCTAAACCCTGCTAGAGTTTCGTCTGGGGCTTCGAGATGTTTGCCTTTTGAATGCCCCATACAGAAAATACCCGCCGAGGGTTTGGGGTTTTGGGTTTAGGATACATGTATAACTAGTTTTTCAAAGAGGCCGATTGACCAATCTAGGTTAATTACGTACAGCCCCAGTGGAAAGATACAAAAGTGAAGCCTAAACCCTAAACCCTTTTTCCCAAAACAGGATTTGGGGCTTCGGGTAAAGGGTTTAGGCTTCGTTCGGGTAAGATTACAAGTGAACATTGTGAGTGCAGTCATGTATTGTTTGTACGTGAGCGCCCTCAAATACGATCGCAGTACAGGCGCATAATAAGATCTTACTGTTCACACGACCGAATGTTCTTATTCGCCTCGGCTTCCTGCCGAGAAGCGTCTGGAACAAGCAGACCCGGATCGGGCCTCCTTCCCCCTAACCCAACCCTTCCCCCCATGCCGAATTTTCTGACGCCACCCCCCCCCCGCCCTGTGGGACCCCCCCCAATCCCTTGGAGGATCTGCAAACCGACGCCGTGGAGGGTCCTGCCTTTCGGTGGCTCCTACAGGGAAATTCCTCAAAAACCCCCCCCACCCCACCCCCCCCCCCCACCACCCCCCCCCCCCCCCCCACCCCCCACCCCCCCCCCCCTCCCCACCCGCCCACCCCCACCCCCCCCCCCCAACCCCCCCCCACCTCCCCCCACCCCCCCTTTACCCCTCTGCCCTTCCTCCCTTTTTTTGCGAAACCCTCTTTCCTCCTTTCTGGGGCCGGCCCGGCTGCCGAGGCGGCGCGCGCAAGCGTTTACAATTAAAAGCATGAAGAGACTGAAGTAAGCACGTTAATACATAGTTGATGAGCTAACGCATGAAATTATCATAATGTGCGCACGAATGCACGAAATGAACGGAGCGCACAAGAAGTCTTCTTACTCGCACATAGAAAAATTCTTGATGAAAACACACGGAACGAAGTGAACACACTTTCCAATTCTAATTGTGGGCTTTTTCCCCGGCGCTCAGTAATTCTGCTATTGTGTCGGTATATTCGGAATAACAAAAAGGTGAAGAGAACATTAAAGGGCAAACAAATAACATTAATAGGACACGCATGAATGTTTTAATTTGCCCTTTAAGTGAACGAAGCCAGCTATTTACTTTCATGATCTTGCTCGCGGGCCAAAAGACGCCTTTATTATGTGCCCACGTGGTCGTTCATCTTTTCATTCACACTGTTGTTACAATAAATTAAGCACGATTATGAGTGTTATTATCCTCACGCTTACGAGAATAAAGATACTAGTATTGCGCGGAATACATGTTGTTAAAGTTTCGCCCCTATTGAATGTACTGCAACGGGGCTCTTATTCTAATCGTAAGAATAACCCCGCATATTTTACTCTGTCTGTATTCTTCATTAATTTGCTAATTTTGCTTGTTGTTCAATTTATGCGTCATTCTTCCTTGCAATTCACTACTTGACTACTCACTTTATGCATGTACCGTGTGATAGAAGAGAGTGAGGGCACCAGCTTGTGAGAGATAAGACGAGGTTAACGTACGAACACCAGGAGTTAGCTGATGGGTGAACAAGGGCGTAAAGACCAAGATCTGAGAGTTATGGTCCTAAGGGCGGACTCATGGGCAAGAATGACAGGTGGGATGGATCCCAGGGTCTTTTCACCTTCACCTTCAGAATTATTACAAGCGTTTCTCAGCTTGAGGAGATTGTGCCAACCCACGAGTCTGTCGCACTAGGAAGTAGGACCAAACCCCGAAAACCCTAACCCGAAGTTGCATGGGTTTGGAGCTCAGGATTTAGCAGGGCACCATTGCTGTCTGAGCCGCAGCTCGACTCAAAATCAGTTCTACACCCTACAAAGAGGCTTTAGGGACTAGGGCTCAGGGTAGTTAAGGGTTCAGGGTTTGGGGTTTAGGACACGCGCGAGACCCAGGAGTAACCTAGGAATAAAAAGGCTGCCCTTTTTTTGGGTTTTAAGGGGAGTATCAGGGAACCCCAGCCCTCAAAAAAAACCGGAAATAAGGGGGCCTTCTCCGGGTCCTAGGTCAGTCCAGGAGCCGAGATATCGATCAGGAACCAAGTCCGCAGATAATGGAAGGCAATGCCTGCCACGCGGGACCCTCGTCCACAAACCCGAAGCCCTAAAACCTAAACCCTGCACCCTAAACCCTAACCCTAAACCCTAAACCCTAAACCCTAAACCCTAAACCCTAAACCCTAAATCCTAAACCCTAAACCCTAAACCCTAAACCCTAAACCCTAAACCCTAAACCCTAAACCCTAAACCTATTCCAGATTATGGGGCCAGGTCACAATGAACTGCAAGTCTCTAAACAGTAGGGGCGAACTCGAAGTCCAAAACTAGACACTACCCACGTAGTTCCTTTTTTTTATTTTTTGGGGGGGGGGGGGGTTTAGGGTTCAGGGTTTGGGTTTAGGGTTTAGGGTTTAGGGTTTAGAGTTTAGGGTTTAGGGTTTAGGGTTTAGGGTTTAGGGTTTAGGGTATAGGGTATAGGGTTTAGGGTTTAGGGTTTAGGGTTTAGGGTTTAGGGTTTAAGGGGTGTCGAGGATGCGACCAGCCCTGTGTACCATGGTCCGGGTGATCTCTGCACCCTTTGTGCACCTCTTGGTACCTGCAATTCTGTACTGCACCCCGAAACTGGGGATGTGCCCCCTTATACTAGCAGTCCTTGATAGGGATTATCATAGGGGAACTATAGTCCCTAGTAAGGACTGCTAATATACAGGGGAACATCCCAGAACCCTAAACACCTAAAGTTTATAAAGATCCTGAAGATGCTGCGGAAATCAGGCACATCCGAACTCTAGCTCTGCTGTAAGAAAGTGCCGGTTTGGGGCTTAGGGTTTGGGGTCTAAGGTTTTGAAACCCTAAGCCCTAAAGCCTACGAACCCTAACCGCCCGAAAGAGCCCAATCTGGAGAACTACTTTTGGCGTCGGAATGATGGCTTCGCTAGTATCCCCTCACAGTCCTTGTATAACTAGTCCGTGGAATCCCCTAAAACCCTATTCTAAACCCAAAACCCAAAACCCTAAACCCTAAACCCTAATCCCGAAGGGAGAGAGCAAACAGGATCCAGTGGCTTCGTCTGCTCCAGACCATTTCCCCTTTGCCTCATTTGGGGTTTAGGGTTTAGGGGTTAGGGTTTAGGGAACACCGGGATGGTTGTGAAAATTTTGGGGGAGGGGCGGGGGGGGGGGGGGGGGGGGGGAGTGGGAGGGGATAGCCCGAAACTTTAACACAGAGGGCCTTAGTTAAGGAATATACATTCAACTACATTGGCTTCCTAATAATATGAGGAATCTCCCGAAGAGGCTGTCCGGAAGAGGCTGTGGATCCTCAAAGAATGTTGGGCTTTTTGCCTTTGGGGGGGGGGGGAAGTTGGGGTTTAGGGTTTTAGGGTTCAGGCTTTAGGGTTTTGGGTTCTGAGCGTTTGGTTTATTTTGAAAGCCTTCTCCAGAACACTCAAATACAAGGAGTAAGGGCTATCCCTAAACCCTAAACCCCCCTAACACCCCCAAAAACCCGAAAGCCCCAAAGCCCAAAAGCAACCTCAACCCTGAACCCTAAACCCTAAACCCCAAACCCTAAACCCTACACCCTACATATGAAACCCTAAACCCTAACCCCGAAACCCTAAACCCTAAGGCTCACTTAAGACTCTACAACTCAGAGGCAGATGCAGGGGCAGTACAGGGTATCGGGTTTAGGTCTTAGGGCTTAGGTTGGGCCGTACCCCTTATACTAACAGTCCTCAAAAGGGATTATCGTATACCCTATTAAAATCCCCATAAAGGACTGTTAGTATGAGGGGAACATGCCAAGGTTTGGGGTTTAGAGTTTAGGGTGAGGGGGTTGATTGATTCTTAGGCCCCGTTCGGGTGAGGCAACATCTCGTTTGGTATTCAAGTGGAGTTGAGGTATCCAGGGCCTCAGCGCGTGTTGTGGCTCCATCCCCCCCACAAAAAACAACATACTAATAATTAAATAATCAAAATGTTTTTCCTTATCGGGGCGTTATAGGGATTGTTCTCTTTTAGTTTTGTTCAAAAAGTCCACTTATTCTTCATTGCAGGGGTAATATAGGGATGACTCTCTTCTATTCTTGTGTCGGGCTCTTAAGCAAATAGTAGCACCAGTACCTAGGGCACGGCTTTCTCCGTGGCCTTTGGGGGTTCAAGGCTTCCATCGGAAAATGAATGGTTTAGGGTTTAGGGTTTAGGGTTTAGGGTTTAGGATTTAGGGTTTAGGGTTTAGGGCTTAGGGTTTAGGGCTTAGGGTTTAGGATTTATGGCTTAGGGTTGGGGGGTTTGGGGTTTAGGGCTTAGGGCTTCGGGTTCTCTTTGCAGCTCCCTTCAGTCCCGAGCGCTGAGTGGCTCAATATTTTGGTAGCCCAGTATCCACCAGACCCGGGAGTAACCTAGGAATAATAAGGGTACCTTTCTGTTTTTAAGGGGATTATAAGGGAACCTCAACCCTAACAAAAGGAAAAAAGGGCCTACTCCCGGTCCTGGACCATACTAAACTAGGGGCACCCTTTTTTTGGGTTAGCCATTTGATAAGGGGAACCTTGAACCCAAAAAAAGGAGAAGGGTACGACTGGGCTACCAAGATATCGCTCGGCGCCGCCCTCGGGCTCTTGGAGGACTTCGCTTCGGGCGTTCGTTCTTTGCGGGATGAAGAAGGGTTTAGGATTTAGGGTTTAGGGTTTAGGGTTTAGGGTTTACCCCTCGTTGGATCCAAAAAGGTACTCGAACCCTTAAGTCTAGGACCGGGAGTAGGCCCTTTTTGCCTGTTTTAGGGTTGGGGTTCCCTTCTAATCCCCTTAAAAACCAAAAAGGGCACCCTTTTCATTCCTAGGTTCCTCCCGGGTCTAGAAAAAGAACCCTATACTTTGGGATGTTCCCCCTTATACCAACAGTCCTTAAATAGGGGTTATAGTATCCCCTATTATAATCCCCATTAAGGACTGTTAGCATATGCGGGAACATCCCAACCTATACTACTATCGGGTCATTCTTAGGAAGCCTTTTAAGGGGATCTACTTTTTGAACCCCAGGGGTCTGGGAAGAAATCGAGTCATTCTTAAGACCCCTTTTAAGGGGATCTACTTTCTGGATCCTGGGGGTCTGGGAAGCATTCTTCGTTCCCTAAACCCTAAACCCAAAAACCCTAAGCCCTAATCCCCAAACCCTCAACCCCAAACCCGAAAACGAAAGCCCCGTCCATGAGGGGTTACAGGCACCTCGAGCCCGTAACAAAAGGAACCTTGTATACGCTCACCAAGAACAGGAATAGGGTTTAGGGTTTAGGGTCTAGGGTTTAGGGTTTAGGGTTTAGGGTTTAGGGTTTAGGCTTTAGGGTTTAGGGTTTAGGGTTTAGGGTTTAAGGCTTGGGGTTTAGGGTTTAGGGTTTAGGGAATAGAAACCCTGCTTCACATGAGGGTTTACGAAAATAGGGGAGCCCCAATATGGATCCCCTGAAGAGCAGGACCGCAAGAAGGTACCCCTAATTTCGGAACCCCCCCCCCCGCCCCCACATACCCTAAACCCTAAACCCTAAACCCTAAACCCTAAACCCTAAACCCTATATATGCCCCAAATAAGCCCTGCTTCACATGAGCCCAAGCTTCGGAGGTAGCCTGTATTGAAGGCCAGGATGATGTCGAAGCACCAGTAGAAAACCGACAGCGTCGACAGCCTTTTTTGGGTGGCGTTGTAGGGTTTAGGGTTTAGGGTTTAGGGTTTAGGGTTTAGGGTTTAGGGTTTAGGGAATTTGGGATGTTCCCGCTTGTACTAGCAGCTCCTTAATCGCGGTTTTAGAAGGGGTACTAGAATCCCTATTCAGGACTGCTAGTATAAGCGGGAGCATCCCAAGTTTGAATGTGCATGGTGGCTGCGATGCCTTTAGCATGAGGATAAGTTGTAGCAGAAGTTTTAAACCTTCTCACGCCAAAACAAAACCCCAAAACCCAAAACCCAAATAAACCCTAAACACTAAACCCTAAACCTGAAGCCCTGAAGCCTCGAACCCCGGAGCCCCAAACGCCCCAAAGCCTGACGCCTCAAAACCTCAAGCCGAACGACGTTGGAGCCTCTAGAACACTCAAAGCTCGAAAGCCTGAGCCCACACATACCCCAGAGTAGCTTTCATTCAGACTTGGCTGCCAGCCTTACCTATCTCCAACAACCGGGAAAGCATGAGTTGGCAGAAGTTTTGGAGCTTAGGCTTGTCTATCTTGTGTTGAGGCTAATGCGCGCTTTTGGGGGTCTGGCGGTTCTGCTTCTTTTGATTTTGCCATTCTCGATTATCTATCTATCTATCGATCTATCTATCTGTTATATACATAGCACAACACACGTGAATATGTGTACAGATACTAATACAGATGTATACACACACATATACATATTTCTATATCTATTTGTACATATGAATACATACATACATACATACATACATACATACATACATGCATGCATGCATGCATGCATGCATGCATGCATGCATACGTGTGTGTATATATATATACATATACATATATTCATATGTATGTATGTATGCATGCATGCATGCATGCATGTATGAATGTATACACATATTTGCCTACGTATATTATGTCTCAACACTAAATGCGTGTGTGTGTGTGCACACCTGTTCACAAAGGCTTCTGTTCTTAAGAAATCCAAAGCAGGGGGGTCACCCATGCGAGTGGATGGTGACCCAACGACGATGTCTAATGAGCATGCTGATATGGAGTCTGATCAACTCCACGTACCTGCAAAATTTAAATACAGAGCTGCAAGCTCAACGCTGTCTCGACCTCAGAGTAGTTGCAACAGACGTGTTCCTCAATTAACCCTTTCGGGGGTCAGCAAGTGTGTGTGTGTGTACGTATAACATTTTTGCAAATATTCATGAACGCATATACAGAAAAATAGAAAGACAGAGATCGGTAGATCGATAGACAGATAGAAACCAAAGGGTTCATGTACCCATACAGTAGCTTTAGGGCCCAAATATGTTATATATGGGTACATGGACCCTTAGGGGAACCAAGCCCAAGAAACAACCGTAAACCCCAAACCCCAAACCCCAAACCCCAAACCCCAAACCCCAAACCCCAAACCCCAAACCCCAAACCCCAAACCCCAAACCCTAAACCCTAAACCCTAAACCCTAAACGCTAAACCCCAAGCCCAAGAAACGTGCCCCAAAAAGGCATCAGCTCATTCAGATATACGTGGACCAGCATCAGGGGCAAGTCGACGGTGTCCTTCGCGGTCTAGGGTTTAGGGTTAGGGTTTATAGGCTTTAGGGTTTAGGGTTTAGGGTTAGGGTTTATAGGCTTTAGGGTTTAGGGTTTAGGGTTTAGGGTTTTGGGTTTAGGGTTTAGGGTTTAGGGTTTAGGGTTTAGGGTTTAGGGTTTAGGGTTTAGGGTTTAGGGTTTAGGGTTTAGGGTTTAGGGTTTAGGGTTTAGGGTTTAGGGTTTAGGGTTTAGGGTTTAGGGGTTAGGGGTGGGGTTTAGGGGCTGGCTTCGGAAAACACCATACAGTACAGTAGAGCCATTTACTCATTAGGGTTTGGGGCACCCTAAACGGCCCTAAACCCTTGAGGTTTCGGGCTTCGGGCTTGGGGTTTGAAGAGGGTGAGGGCTGGGATCTCAAAGGCCCTGCAGCAATTCGAAGTTGGGGTCGTTTCCCGTGGGTTTAGGGTTCAAGGTTTAGGGTATAGGGTTTAGGGTTTAGGGTTTAGGGTTTAGGGTTTAGGGTTTATGGTTTAAGGTTTAGGGTTTAGGGTTTAGGGTTTAGGGTTTAGGCAGCCCTCAACCTTCAAAACTAAGTCCCCCAGCCCCACCTCAGCCTCCAAACCCTGAACCTATACCCTGCACATGGAACTCCCCCAAGCTCAGGCTAAACACCCTAAACACCCAAACCCTTAATTAACACCACAAACCTTAGTCAGTCTACTCACCCCGCAGAAAGCATTTCATAACACACCCTACACCCCAAACCCTACGTGGGGGAACCAAGCGCAAGCCTGCACCCTACACCCACATCCCTAAACCCCAATCCCTTTAGCCGTAACTGAGGGCTCACAGTCCCGGGGCCGTCTTGGCTTGGGGGTTCGGGTTCAGAGTTCAGGGTTCAGGGTTCAGGGTTCAGGGTTCAGGGTTCAGGGTTCAGGGTTCAGGGTTCAGGGTTCAGGGTTCAGGGTTCAGGGTTCAGGGTTCAGGTTCAGGGTTCAGGATTCAGGATTCAGGATTCAGGGTTCAGGGTTCAGGGTTCAGGGTTTAGGGTTTAGGGTTTAGGGTTTAGGGTTTAGGGTTTGGGGTGTCCCTAAATCCGCGCTCCTTCATCAGCAGGACGAGCCCAACGAAGTCCCAGACCTTCGGTGTGAGCTTCGCACAATTTAGGAGTCTGGGTTCCAGGGGTTTGCCCTGAGGCCCAAAACCCAAAACCCAAAACCCAAAACCCAAAACCCTAAGCCCTAAGCCCTAAGCCCTAAACCCTAAACCCTAAACCCTAAACCTAAACCCTAAACCCAAAGCCCAAATACCCAAAACCCAAGACACTGTGGCTTTAGGGTATGGGCCCCGAGGCCCAAGTGATGAAAGAAGAGATCGCACTACACCAATCATAACCCTTTTAGGGCACTCAAGAAGGCTTGTAAGCGGATTATAAGTGCAGTTCCGAGTTATGATTAGCCTATAAGTACCATGGACCTCCAAGTAGGGTTCAGGGGTTTAGGAGGTTCCACCTTTGTCTTGTCTAGGGTTTGAGGCGGGGGGAGTTTGGGGTTCGGGGTTGGGGTTCTAGGGTTAAGGGGAAGAGGTCTCATGAGCCACCCGAAAAAAACTTCAACCCAAGCCCTAACTCTTGGAAACCTCTGCGCCTAAACCCTAAACCCTAATCAAACGCAATGCTGCCACAGGCGCGCTTCGGAAGCCTCCGTTGGGACTCCTGCCAGGGGCCAGGGGTGGGCTGAAAGGATTGTTTGGGTTTAGGGTTTAGGGTTTAGGGTTTTTAGGGTTTAGGGTGTCGAGTTTAGGGTTTAGGGCTTAGGGCTTAGGGTTTTAGGGTTCAGGGCTTTCAGCGCGCGTTCTGGGTTTAGGGTTCAGAGAGCTTGAAGTTCAATCATCTGGGGGGGAAGTGGGTTCAAAACAAAGCGACGTGGTGCTTTGCGATTGAACCTCAATTCTTGCTGGCGCTTCTTCTCGCTGCTTTCCTCCTGTCTCCCTCTCTTGCCCGCCGCCTCTCCAGTCAACCTTAAATCCTTTGTCTAAACCCCTAAGCTCAACAAACATTAGAACCTGAACCCACAATCAATGGATGGGAGCTCATACCCCATTGGTTGTACATTCAAATGCTACCAACACCTAAACCCTAAACCCTAGACCCTAGACCCTAAACGTCCAAAAGGAGAAGGGCTTCACAGGCTTCGAGGATTTCGGGGGCGGGGCGTGGGGACTGGCTAGGGTTCTTCGTGGGCCCTCAATATGGTCCCTTGCGTTCCTGAAATGGTTCTGAAGTCTGGGCCCCTAAATTGTATAATTAGGGCATATTATAAAAGGCATATATTGTGTACCCTAAAACCTGGACCCTAAACCCTACTAAACAAACTAAGGGACCATGTAACTACCCTTAGGGTTAAGGGACTGTTAGAGGATACTATAGAGCCTAAACCCTAAACTCTAAAGGTCTTTTTGGGGTCTTTGTGTGGGATGCCAGGGGTCTGGCGGGTTTTTTGTTCAGTCGTTGGGGGCCAAGAATCTGGAGGGTTTTTGTTCGTTGGGCGCCAAGGGTCTGGAGGGTTTTTGTTCAGCCGTTGGCCAAGGGTCTGGAGGGTTTTTGCTATTATATATATATATATATATATATATATATAACATTATACATATACATTATACATATATGTGTAAGTATAATATATTGAAGTATTCTATTGTATAGTCCATGTTCGCGCTATGGCGCAAAGAGAAGCATTATGCAGATTTTGTCCTGAAACCTTGTACCATGGATTTTCTGCAGGGCATGTCCAAACTTAAAAAGGTACTGCAGTAGCCAGCTGTGGTTTCTCCCGTTTGGGCCAACCCACAAACATAGTTCAGTTGTGTTTTGCCCGTGGGGTTGAAATTTCTCCCGTTTGGTTGTGTTTCGACCCGGTCGCCCCCAAACCCTAAACCCCACTAAACCCTAAACCCTAAACCCTAAACCCTAAACCCTAAACCCTAACCCCTAACCCCGAACCCCGAACCCCGAACCCCGAACCCCGAACCCCGACCCGAAACCCGAAAGCCTAAACCTAAACCCTAAACCCTAAACCCTAAACCCTAAACCCTAAACCCTAAACCCTAAACCCTAAACCCTAAACCCTAAACCCTAAACCCTAAACCATAAACCCTAAACCCTAAACCCTAAACCCTAAACACTAAACACTAAACCATAAACCCTAAACCCTAAACCCTAAACCCTAAACCCTAAACCCTAAACCCTAAACCCTAAACCCTAAACCCTAAACCCTAAACCCTAAACCCTAAACCCTAAACCCTAAACCCTAAACCCTAAACCCTAAACCCTAAGCCCTAAACCCTAAACCCTAAACCCTACCCTACAGAGCCCTTAAACCCTTGATTGGGATCTCCCTCGGAAACCGATCTACGCCAAGCCGCAAGATGCAACGCTGCTCTGAGGCATCCAACGCTTCCTGGGTTTAGGGTTTAGGGTTTAGGGTTTAGGGTTTAGGGTTTAGGGTTTAGGGTTTAGGGTTTAGGGTTTAGGGTTTAGGGTTTAGGGTTTAGGGTTTGGGGGTTAGGGTCTAGGGTTTGGGGGGTTAGGGTCTAGGGTTTAGGGTTGAGGGTAGCAAGCTGGGATTTGCACGCCTTGGAAACCTCTAGCTGCGTCACTCCTCCTAAGCTGCTACCTGGGGTTGTCACTCCCTTAGGATTTTAGGCCCTCTCCCACCTCCCCCGTGGCCACAACCGACAGCCGACATCAAGGAAACCCTAAACCCTAAACCCCAAACCCTAAACCCTCAACCCTAAACCATAAATCGTGGGGTGCATCCTCTAGTTTTCTGGAGCTTATCTGGAAACTTAACCTCTGAAACAGAGAATGCGAATACTGCGAAGGCTGGTAGGACATCCTACATATACTTCAGGCCATGACTGGCGGTGGGCCGAACGCAGCCTATACTTGCTGGGTTCTTAGGGTAAAGGCGGCAAAGGCGTTTAGTGTTTAGGGCTTAGGGTTGAGGGCTGAGGGTACGAGGGAACTCGGTACCCTATATACCCCCTTAACTAATTGGATAACAACTTGCTAATTCTCTCATTCCCGGGTAAGAGCCAGTGTGCCGTGCAGCCTTACGGAAACTCTTCGCGTCTCTGGGGCCCCACGACACAACCCTAGACTTGGTTCTTGGAGTTCGGGTTTGATTCTCACCATACAGTCATACATTTGCTAAATTTCATAATTTTCGATACTTGATGAAAATACACCAGTAAAATGATTGAATAAGAAATAATGTGCAGTCATGACTGCTGTATCACAAAATGTTTGATGTAGGGGTCTCAGGGTGTAGGTCTGGGGCTTTGGGGGTCCAGCGTTTAGGGCCTCTTTGAACAAAACGTTTTTGCCTCAATGGGTCCTTGTCAGCCTACTGATCTGGGGTCCATGAACCCACCTACATCCAGAAACCCAACAGCCGCATGCCCCAAAACCTACGTCCACCCACCCCCAAACGAACCAAAAAAGTGGGATGTAAACTCGACGCGGACACTCGTTGAGCGTACCGTACCCTGGCCTATACCTACGAAATCCGCCGAGGCCTCGGGCCGAAGGTGTCCAGGCTGTGAGAACAAGCCCTTTTTTGGCCTGGAATGGGTACCCCCGTGAGCGACCGGGATCTGAAAGCGGACGGTTCTGGACCAGGGGAGGTTGGCCCCACCCCCCCCAACCCCCCCCAACCCCCACCCCCACCACCCCACTCACCATACCCGCCTGTCTTGAGCCTCTTGTGGTGCACTTCAACATGACTGACCCATGTCGCGATAGCCTGGGGCTGAAAAGTGCTGGAAGTGGTCCAGGTTGGGGGTTTTCGAGCCTGAAACCTGGACTTGGGCCAGAAAAGAGGGCATGGGGGAGGGGAGTGGGGGAGTAGTTGGGGGGCCCACCCCACCCCAACACCCGCCCCCCCCCACCTGCCACCACCCGCGTTCAGCGCAAAACAGAACTGCACCCTTTGTCTGGCAGGCAGGCAGCCCACCCTTTCTGTTTTGACATGGGTATGTTTTGGGTATTGTAGGCGTGGGGGAAGGCCCCGCCTCCAAGGCCAAGTGCATTGTGCTAATGTACGCGTGCGTGTGCCAACTGCATTAAAGTGCCAAGTGCATGGCGCAAGTGCTCTATGCCAAGTGCAGTGTTCCAGGCGTGCATTGTGCCAAGTGCATTGTGCCACGTGCCTTGTGCCAAGTGCATTGTGCCAAAGGGCATTGTGCCAGCTGTGTTGTGCCGAGTGTATTGTGTCAAGGCCATTGCGCGCAAATGTCCCAAGCATTCGCAGTGTTTTATCTTAGTGTCCTCTAAACATGTTCGATGTGTGAAATTTGAAACGCTCGCAGTGTTCTATCTTGGTGTCCTCTAAACATGTTCGATATTTGAAAATTGAATGGCTGGCTTG
Source organism: Symbiodinium natans (assembly GCA_905221605.1). Taxonomy (NCBI): domain Eukaryota; class Dinophyceae; order Suessiales; family Symbiodiniaceae; genus Symbiodinium; species Symbiodinium natans. The sequence continues at coordinate 728,113 of CAJNDS010000580.1, read as the reverse complement.
GCTTTGGCTGGGGTTTGGTTTCGTGATGGGTAGTGTTTGGGTGGCCTCGGGGTGGGCATGTCTTCATACTATTGCGTTCAGCTGACCAACGCTACACCCTAAACCCTAAACCCTGAACCCTAAACCCTAAACCCGCATGTCAAGGCAAGCGGCACCCTCGACGGATCCGTTTCCTTTCAGCTTCTTCGATGAAGAAGAAGCGGGATTCGTGGCCTTGGGAGGTTTTCTTGGCCCATTCATGTCATGAGGGTTTAGGGTTTAGGGTTTAGGGTTTAGGGTTTAGGGTTTAGGGTTTAGGGTTTAGGGTTTAGGGTTTAGGGTTTAGGGTTTAGGGTTTAGGGTTTAGGGTTAGGTTTAGGGTTTAGGGTTTAGGGTTTAGGGTTTAGGGTTTAGGGTTTAGGGTTTAGGGTTTAGGGTTTAGGGTTTAGGGTTTAGGGTTTAGGGTGTATAGCGTTTAGGGTTTGGAGGACCAGGACACACGTGCCCTGTAGCCATGCTCTTAGCTAGCTTTGTGGGCTTCATCCTAAACCCAGACTGTCCCCGAAGGTAGATTTTTCCGATGGATCGCCGCGAACTGAGGACTGCTTCCCCAAACAGTATGAACCCTAAACCCTAAACCCTAAACCCTAAACCCTAAACCCTAAACCCTAAACCCTAAGCGTTCCAACGTGCAAGGGTAAGCGGGGGCAGATCGAGCGGGCCGTTGGGCGCTACTGCCTTGCACGTTGCACGAACATCGCGCTTTCGGCTAGGCACGGGTGTCTATCTAGTTCATGGTTGCTAGGCTGCCCAGTAACTAGGTTGGTATAATGGTAAAAATTTGGATTTATCTTCCTGAGTGGGTTTAAGCACCCTTAAAATTGTAAAATGGTATCCTACTATGACAACGATATACAACAAACCTACAATGCCGAACTGCCGACACGTACGCCCTGAGGCTCCAAGCCCAAAGTAGGTATTCTTTACAGACTTTAGACCGCAACGTAGGTCCTAAACCCTAAACCCTAAACCCTAAACCCCAAACCCTAAACCCTAAAACCGTATACTTGGAGCCCTAGGGCTAAGGTTTGGAGGGTAGAGTGTAAGGTGTTGCAACAGAATTAGGGGTTAGGGTCAACAACCCCTCAACCCTAAACCCTAAACCCGAAACCCCAAACCGTAAACTACGACATACACAGAGCCCTGAAGCCACACATCCTAGAGCATGGGCTGAGGTTTGGCCCCCAAAACCCTCCGGCCCTACGTCCGAAACCCTACAAGCCCTTTTAGCTCGAAACCTAAAACTGCGGGGGGGGGGGGGGAATGTTGTGTTTTTCGGGGGAAGGGTGGGGGGGGCGGGGGGGGGGCGGGGGGGGGTCGGGGGGGGGGGGGGGGGGGGCGGGGGGGGGGGGGGGGGGGGCGGGGGGGGGGGGGGGGGGGGCGGGGGGGGGGGGGTGGGGGGGGGGGCGGGGGGGCGGGGGGGGGGGCGGGGGGGGGGGCGGGGGGGGGGGGGGGGGGGGGGGGGGGGGCGGGGGCGGGGGAGGGGGGGGGCGGGGGGGGGGGGGGGGGCGGGGGGGGGGCGGCGAACAAGCGAAAATCGAAGTTTCCGTGCATGTTAGGGCTATATAGGGTCTAGGACCCATGCAGAACTCTATCGCTAAACCCTAAACCCTAAACCCCAAACCCTGAACCCTGAACCCTAAACCCTAAACCATGTAACCCCCCAAGAGAAATGCCGGAATGCAGAGTTCACGGTCGAGGTCTTCACAGACTTATGTCTGCCCGAAGTGCTCCTGGTGCCGATCACGCTGGCGCTTGGGGTTTAGGGTTTAGGGTTTAGGGTTTCGGGTTTGGAGTTGGTATTGATCACGCTGGCACTTCGGGTTTAGGGAGATGCCTTTTTTCTGGGGTTAAACCCCCTGAAGCCTCAACCCCAAACCCTTCACCCTAAATTTTTCGGAACCCTAAACCCCCTAAACCTGGTGAAGGCTATACACCCCCTAACCCCCTTGAGGCCTAACCCTAAACCCTAAACCCTAAAACCTAAACCCTAAACCCTAAACCCTAAACCCTAAGCCCTAAACCCTAAACCCCTTGAAGCCCAGAGCCCTCAGGTTTCGGCTTCTCTTAGAGCAGGTACATGGTCCCTTCGTATGGGCCCTCAGAAGGGGACCCCTTATATACCCCCCCAAGCTGAAGAGCCTAGGGGTCCATACTTCAGAAGCCTTTAACAGAGGTAAGGGACCCATAATCAGGGCCCATGAAACTACCCCTTAGATACATTATCGTAACCTAAACCCTAAAAACTTAACCCCTAGACCCTAAACTCCTAAACCCTAAACCCTACACCCTAAACTTTCCCTAAGAGTTTAGGGGGGCAGGGATGGCCAGAGAATGCTTTGGGCAGTCGATCATGATGGGCGTGGCCCTTGTGGTGGAACATGTACTCGTCCGGGTTTCGGGTTTAGGGTTTCGGGTTTAGGGTTTAGGGTTTAGGGTTTAGGGTTTAGGGTTTAGGGTTTAGGGTTGAGGGTTGAGGGTTGAGGGTTTAGGGCTTCGTCGTTCGGGGTGTAGAGTTGAGAGCCTCTTAAAGCGATCCATGAATTGAGCCTCCAAGTGACATCCTACACCCCTAACCCTTAATTCTGCAAGCAGGGTTTTAGGGTTTCGGGTATAGCGTTCGTGCGGGCCCAGAACCTCATTCTTTACTGCATTTGGACGGGTGTTGGTTGCTCACTATGTCCACTCCGCTCACAAATTACCTTCAATTACGAGGAAGATCATATATTGGAAGTGCTTGAACGGTTTGAATGCCCCATTAACATAAGCCAACTTGCGAATTCGCACGTGAAATCAGGGCTACTTAGAGGCTCTTCGCGTTTTGTGTCCGAGCCCAAGATTGTGATAGGACTTTGCCAGGCTAAACCCTGAACTCTGAACCCTGAACCCTGAACCCTGAACCCTAAACCCTAAACCCTAAGGTATCTCAGACAACTGCAGGTCTGTGGAGTCTTGGGAGCCCACGAGACTGCGTGTAGCTGCATGTCCCTACACCCTAAACCCTAAACCCTAAGCCCGAAGCTGAACCCTAAGCCCTATAGACCCTTAACACGAAGCTAAAGACCCTCTTATATAGGAATTTAGGGTGTTGATGGTAGGGGCTTGTCTTTCGAAGGGTAGTTGCGTGGTCCATTGGTATGGTCCCCTCCCTTCTTTAAAGGGTTCTGAAGTACGGGTTTTGGGTTTGACAGGGTATATGAGGGGTATATGGGACAACCTAAGATCCCTAATTAAAGCCCCAAACCCCAAACCCCCCCCCCTCCCCCCCCCCACCCCCCCAAAAAACACGCGAAACGAAAACAACTAATTCTAATCCCGAAGAAGCCTAACAAAGCGTCCTGCTTCGAACCGTCCAGCATCGGAGAGGGTGGAACGACGACACCCTCAGGCAGTGTGTGTGTGGGTGCGCGCGTGCGAGGGTGCTCTGTGGGGAGGGGTGGAGGACTGAGGCTGAGGGCTTTAGAGATGCAAGGCTTAGGGTTGATCTTTGAGACTTGATGAGGGCTTAGGTTTGAGGTTAGGGGCTCTTTGGCGCTGAAGCGCTCAGCAAAGCCGGGCTGAATTGTGGGCCCTGTTTGATGCGCTAAAGAACTGGACGCTAGCAGATTCTCTGAACCTGCTGCCCTCCTTCGTGTGCCCCGGTTGGGAGGGGCACATCCCCATGTCAAACATATGGTTTAGGGGTGTAGGGGGTTTAGGGTCTGGGGTTTGGGGTATTTGATGTAGAGGTATTTGAGGTATTTGGAGTATTTTGGGCAGCGTCTATCATAGTTATATGATGTAGGGAATTTGAAAAGGGAACCTTATACACACTCAGCAAAAACAGTACTATAAACCCTGCTTCATATGAGGGATGTGAGGGGAGAATCTTGGCAAAAGTTTCGGCTCCTGTATGAAGCAGTCCCCCCCTTAAGCCTTCAAGCACACCAAGCCCCGCAACTTGAACCCTAAGCCCCGACTCCCCTACATAAAGCTGTACCTGTTCCCTAATTCCCTAAACCCTAAACCCTAAACCCCTAAACCCTAAACCCGAAACCATAAACCCTAAACCCTAGACCCTAGACCCTAGACTAGATGCTAGACCCTAAGCCTAAACCCCATACGGCTTAGCAGCCCCAAAACCTAGGGTGCAAGATGGTGGGGAGCTAGGGTCTAGGGGGAGGGCACAAACAGCTCCCTAAACCCTAAACCATAAACCCTCAACCCTGAACCCTGACCCTAAACGAACCCTAAACCCTAAACTCTAAACCACATTCCAGGCACTCGCTGTCGTCACTGCTCCGCCGCTTGAAGGCCGAGGTCAGCTGGAAAGAGGTGGACCCAAAACCTTCCACGATATTCAGGGTTTATGGTTCGGGGTTTAGGGTTTAGGGTTTAGGGTTTAGGGTTTAGGGTTTAGGGTTTAGGGTTTAGGGTTTAGGGTTTAGGGTTTAGGGTTCAGGGTGTACTTGGAGGTTCATGGGTAGTTAGGGTTTAGGGTTCAGGGTTTAGGGTTCAGGGTTCAGGGTTTCGTAAAGGGTTTAGGGTTGAGGGTTTAGGGTACTTACTACTGTACTTATAAACTTTTTTTACCATATTAGGGCACTTAAGGGGCTGATAAGTGGAATATAAGCACAGTGAAGTGGTAAAGACGTACCCTAAACCTCCAAGTAGGGGTTTGGTTGAGGGGTCTAGGGGTTTACTTTAGGGCTCGTGTTGCTTCTGCCGGGTTTGGGGTTTAAGGGGTTTGGTGACCCGGTTTACGGCTTTGGGGTTTAGGGTTTAGGGCTCAGGAATAGGAACAGTTTATGTCTTAAGTTACAAGTGCCTCCCTTCGGGCCAAGAAGCCCGAAACGCCTGGAAGAGAGGGGGGGGGGAAGGGGGAAGGGGGACCATTGACTGCTACCGTTCTGGATAACTCTGAATGGGAGTCCTCCCAGCTTGGCCACCCACCTATATCTCGGACGCCTTAGGATCGTGATGACTGCACTATGATACCCAGAAGCCTAAACCCTCAACCCTACACCCCAAACCCTACACCCAAACCCTAAACCGACCAAGGGAGGGGATCTCTGCCGATTTTAGACTCTGTTTGCGGCAGTTTAGTGGTGACTACTCCTTCGTTAGGACGCAAAGGCCGTAAAAGAAAGCCTTACGCAAGGAATGGGCCCGATATCCTCAGGTTTTTACCCTTGAAACCTCAACCCTAAATCCTTGCTGAGTCCACTAAACTAAACCGAGCCCGGAGGCCTACGTGCCCACTCGCAGGATTGCCAGCGTCGCTGTCGACGCCCGCAAAGCTGAGCTCTGAGTCCTCGAGCTTCTTCCGAAAGGGGTTTGGGCTTCGGGCTTGGGGTTCAAGAGTTTCCGGAAGTAGGTGTTTAAGGTGTAGGGTTTAGGGTTAAAGTGTTAGGGTTTAGGGTTTAGGGTTTAGGGTTTAGGGTTTAGGGTTTAGGGTTTAGGGTTTAGGGTTTAGGGTTTAGGGTTTAGGGTTTAGGGTTTAGGGTTTAGGGTTTAAGGTTTAAGTGCAGGGCTTTCAGGCGTAGGCCTTACACCCTGATTCATCCCCCAACCTCAACCCCAAAAAAAAGGAAACGTTGAAAACGAAAGCCCTGAACCAAGCCTTCCGGATCTCTATGAGGAGGCCCTAACGAGGGTTTTGGGGTTTAGGGCTTAGGGTACACACCCTCCGGCTGGCGACGGAGCTTTCAGTGGCGAATGACACGTCAGGTCGGCCTAGACTGAGATACCCCAAACTCCAAACCTTCGGGGAAAGGGCCAAACCCGAGCAGGGCCTCCCTTACAGCCTGCATCACTGTCAACAAGAATGATGGAGCACGATCAGAAAGCAAGGAAACCCCAACCGAGGGTGGCGCAAGCTGGGGTAGAGCTGTACAAGTGGGGGGGAGGGGGGGCGCGACAGCGCACCCCTCCATGAGACGCCCTAAACCCTAAATACTAATACTAAGCCCTAAACCCTAAACCCTAAACCCGAACCTTGAATGCCTCTAGGGTTGGGGTCCTTGAGAGAAAGCCCCGGCCTCAACGATGATGATGGTGATGAGAGTTTCGGGTTTAGGGTTTAGGGTTCATGGTTTAGGGTTAGGGTCTAGTGTAAGAGTTTAGGGTTTAGGGTTGAGGGTTTAGGGTTTAGGGAGGGGCTTAGGGCTTAGCTTAGGCTGTAACACCTTACATAATTCAGGTGCTTCCCATCGCTGAACTTTAGGATTCAGGGTTTAGGGTTTAGGGTTCAGGGTCTGCCTACCTCGGGACTAGTTGGATAACCGTCGGCCGCGTGGCTCGGCGCTTCCTCAACGCGGCGAGGGAGCCTGCATCACATCCGCAAAGACCCCTAAATCACACTCCCCCTAGAACCACAAATAAAGGTCATCCGTTCAACAATCCCTTGAGTTTTATATAAACCCTAAACCCTAAACCCTAAACCCTAAACCCTAAACCCTTTTCAACCACAGCAAACCCTGAGGAAGCGCTTCAGGAGGACAAGGGTTTGGGTTTAGGCTTGAGGGTTTAAGAGTCTAGGGTTAGGGTTTGGGGCTTCGAGCCCAATTCAGTGTGCAGTTAAAACACACTGATGCGCCTCTTACAGGAATCCTAATCTTGCAATTTTCTGGGCTAGAAATACAAGCTTAGCTGGGTTGGATAGTACCGCGAGGATGCGAGTAGGGTTTATAAAGTCTAGGCTTTAAGCTTTAGGGCCCGTTCTCTACTTGGAGGTTCATGGTCTTTGTCTTGTCTTGTCTGTCCGCTTAGGTCCCGAATGGTCTGTTGCATTCTTGAAACGCAGGGGCCTGTGTCGGCGCACGGCACTGTGACCGAGCATAATGCTTGGAGGTTCATGGTACTTAATTAACCAATTATAACTGTACTTATAATAACCCACTTAGAAGCACCTTAAGTGCCCTAATAGGGTTATGCTTGGGTTACAAGTGCAGTTATTAATTGGGGTTATTTGTACCCTGAACTTCCAAGCATGTAACGGTTCTTTAGAATGTAGGGCTACAGTCCCTGCACGGGTTTAGGGTTTAGGTTTTAGGGTGGGAAAAGGGGAAATGTACCTCAAGGGTCAATCATCCCTTGAAAAAGACCTTTAGAACGACCCCTAAACCCTAAACCCTAAACCCTAAACCCTAAACCCTAAGCCCTTAACCCTAAACCCTAAACCCTAAACCCTAAACCCTAAACCCTATAAACCCTAAACCCTAAACCCCCAACTATGCTTTCCCAGTTGCTGGGCTGACGTTTCAGCATGGCAGTCGCGCCGGGTCCTCCTGCGGGCCTTGTCTTCTCAGGGTTTTCGGGTTTAGGGCGATGCAGCTGCGGGGGCTTAGGGCTTAGGGTTTAGGGTCTAGGGTTCAGGGTTTAGGGTTTAGGGGTTAGGGTTCAGGGTTTAGGGTTTAGGGTTTAGGGTTTGCTCAGTGTTAGTTTGCAATTTTTTCGGGATTCGGAAACCGACTACTTACCGAAAAATCTGCTACCTCAGAGCCCAGGTGCATCTTGGGAGAGAGGCCAATTTGCGCCGAGCGTTCCGCAAGTTGCTGTGCTGAACGCTCTCCAAGCGAAGAGTGAGGCACTGCTCCGCCTTGTGACATCTTGGGTTCGTTTTTAAGGGTTTAAGTTATATTGCTTGGTGGTCTCTTTAAGTAGGGTTTCTGTTTTTTGTATGGGGTTCTTATTCGGGTATCTAGGGGGTGTATTAACGTATAAGGGCAACAGATAAAGAGGCCACCGGCCTTTATAAGGTTTAGGGCTTCAGGGTGCCAGGGCACTACTATCTACTTTCCAGAGCAAAGCTAGACCCTACGCCCTAAACTCTAGGGGTTCTACCTTGGACCCTTAAGGTTGTCCCCTTGGGTTTTGGGGACCCTTTTTAAGGATCCCTAAGGGAATATAAGGGCCATATTGAGAGTATATTAAGGGGAACCCTTAGGGGTACAACCTTAGGGGTACGAGTCTTCATCCCTTGATAAACCCCAGGCCCTAAACGACCTGTGACACCTATGCCCTGACAACTGGGCTACGAAATCCCCACTCCCAGGATGAGAAGCGTGGTCATTATCAAACAGCCGGCCCTAAACCCTAAACACTAAACCCTAAACCCTAAACCCTAAACCCTAAACCCCGAACCCAGAAACTCCGAACCGTGTGGATGGTAGGGGCTTGCAGGGCTTCGATACTAAACATCCCGTCGTCAATGATCCGGACCCATTAATCCAGGATTGGGGTTTGGGGTGTTAGGTGTTAGGGTTTAGGGTTTGGGGTTTAGGGTTTAGGGTTTAGGGTGTAGTGAAGCTTCAGAATTTGAGGACTATCTAGGACAACGTTCATCTACTTTTCGGTGGTGTTGTGCCACACTTATAAACTATAGGGTACCTATCAAGTTGGTTTTGCAGGTTTCTTTTCAGGGGGACGATGTGGCCCTAAACCCTAAACCCTGAACCCTGAACCCTGAACCCTAAAGCCTAAACCCTAAACCGTACAACAGACGTAGCAGAGTCCCCTTTAAAAAGGCCCGCCCCAAAAGGAGACCCTCTCAGAGTCGGAGACCCCACATGCGGCTGTTTCTTAAGGTAGGGTCCCCCCGCAAGTGTTAATTGAAGTTGCTTTGAGGTTCTGTTTGGGGTTTAGGGTTTAGGGCTTAGGGCTTAGGGCTTAGGGCTTAGGGTTTAGGGTTTAGGGTTTAGGGTTTAGGGTTTAGGGTTTAGGGTTTAGGGCTTAGGGTTTAGGGTTTAGGGTTTAGGGTTTAGGGTTTCGGTCTAGGACCTAGGGTTTAGGATTTAGGGTTTGGGATTTAAGCGTAGGTTTTGGGTTTTAAGACCCTCAACCCTAACCCTTTAAGCTTACCCCACTTCAACCATAAACTCTAAGATCCTGACCTTCCCCTTACACCCAAACTTATCCTCTTAGTGGGCTGATATCGAGTTTCATTGGTCAGCCCTTCGAGTACTCTGTAAGGTCCTGTACAACTTTCGAAACAGGCTGCTTTGGGCACAGATCCACATCTGACTTGGGGCCCTACACAGTTCGACTATCGCTCTGCGTGCAGACCCACTTCTTTGTACAGGACATTGCCTCGAGATAGCTTCATGGATACTCTGGGGACTGCCCTATGATCTATACCATAGACCGAAGTTCCTGACTTCAGATGCACCCGTTACAACCTTCGTTGTCCAAAATCCTAGGTAAACGAAAGATTCGCCAATGGGATTATATAGGGAATCCCCTAAACCCTAAACCCTAAACCCTAAACCCTAAACCCTAAACCCTACAACCCTACAACCCAAACCAAAAACCGCTCAGTAACCCGCCAGGCCTGGGTGGCGTTTCACGTCCGCCTAGTGGCGTAGGGGGGGGGGGGGATTCGGGTGTAGATCGGTTATGGGTTTTGGGTTTTAGGGTTTAGGGTTTAGGGTTTAGGATTCAGGTTCTGGGTTTAGGGTTTAGAGTTTCGTGTAGAATGTTGGTCATGGGGTCTTAGGGTTTAGCATTTCTAGCCCCAAAAACCAGAGGCCCAGACCCCTGGGAGGATCCAAAAAAAGTAGGACCCCCAAATAGTACCCTATAATGTAGGGTCATACTTCAAAACCGTCAAGGGATCTACAGTTTGAATCGTTCCAGCGATTGTGGCCCCTCCCGCCCCCCCTCCCCCCCCCCCCCCCCCCCCTCCTGCTTTCCCCCTTCCCCTGCCCTCCAGCACCGTTGAAAAACCCTAGACCCTAAACCCTAAACCCTAAACCCGAAACCCTAAGCCCTAAGCCCTAAAAGCCCTGTAAGCCCTATAAGCTCGAAACTTTCGGGAGTCTCACCTCATAGCGCTCGCCGAGCAGACGATGGAGCTCCCAGAAGTCCATCATCGGCGCCGTCGGCGCCCTTTGTAAGAGAGACAGAGAGAGAGAGAGAGAGAGAGAGAGAGAGAGAGACGGAAAGCACGGCGACAGGAAACCCTAAACCCTAAAACCCTGAATCCTGAATCCTGAACCCTAAGCCCTAGACCCTGAACCCTGAAGCCTGAACCGAACCCTAAACCCTTTAAACCCTTTGAACCCATTAAACCCCTTTTAAACCGTAAACCCTGAACCCTGAAAGAACCCTGAACCCTGAACCCTGAACCCTGAACCCTGAACCCTGAACCATGAGCCGAACCCTCCTAACCCCTTGCAACCCTGAACCCTAAACCCCGACCCTTAAACATGCTTGGTTGGGTTGGGGGGGGGGGGGGTGGGGGCGGTTTGGGGGGGGGGGTTTGGGGGGGGGGGGGTTGAGGGGGGGGGGGGGGGGGGGGGGGGTGGGGGGGGGGGGGGCCGAGAGGGCTCGGGCGAGGCGGGGCGGCCGAAAACCGGGGCTGTGTGGGGAGTAATAGCCACGGAAGGGCTCGAGGAAGAGGTCCTGGTTGAGTAAAACCGTACGAAACTCGCTGGTAAGGGAGACCGCCTCTAAAAGAGTCACATGAAAAGTCAAGCCAAGATGCGAGATTTGCCGCCTGGCAAAGCCAGAGCTAGCCGGCGCACTCTCCTCGAGCTGGGGGTGCGATACCACACAAAAGTTAAGGATTCTCAAGGTTTAGGGTTTAGGGTTTAGGGTTTAGGGTTTGGGGTTTGGGGTTTAGGGTTTGGGGTTTGGGGTTTAGGGTTTAGGGTCTAGGGTTTAGGGTTTAGGGTTTTGGGTTTTTCCAGAATTCCCCCTTCTAGAGGCCCTTATACCCCAGTAGTAGGATCCTTATGCTTGTGTGGTCTTGGGGCCCCGAAATTGAGCCCGCCGAAGCTGTCGTTGCGGGGTGTAGCCCTCACGGTTCAGGGTTTGGAGTGCAGGGGTTGAGGTCGAGGGTGTTGAGTTTAGGATGTGGCTGTGAGGGTTTAGGGTTTAGGGTTTAGGGTTTAGGGTTTAGGGTTCAGGGTTCAGGGCTCAGGGTTTAGGGTTTAGGGTTTAGGGTTTAGTTAGGGTTTAGGGCTTAGGGCTGAGAAGTGAGGGGAGCCCCTAATGATCTTCAGTATAGGAAAGCCTCCTACGTTTCCATATAGGATCTTCTTCACCAGCATTCGATACTCCTCAATTCAGGACAGTTCTCCCCCTAAACCCCAAACCCTGAGCTCTAAATTTAAACCCTGAACCCTAAACACTGAACCCTAAACCCTAAACCCTAGACCCTAAACCCTCAACGAAGTATGGAGCCCCAAAAACCACCCGAAGTCCTGGCGATTGAACGGCGAATGTGAATGCGGCGCCTCACAAACTTAGGGCTTGTTGAGGTTTAAGGTTTAGGGTTTAGGCGATATAGGGTTTGGGGGTTAGGGTTTGGCGGTTTAGGTTTAGGGTTTAGGGTTGAGGCTTTGGGGTTTAGGGCTTAGGCTTTTCGAAGAGTGCCACTACTAAACAGCAAACCCTAAACCCTAAACCCTAAACCCTAAACCCTAAACCCTAAGCCCTAAGCCCTAAACCCTAAACCCTAAACCCTAAGCCCTAAACCGGTAACCCAAAACCCTGGCCATCCAGACCCCGAGCTACGTAAAACCTAAGCCCGACACCCTCAAGCTCTTCAGCCCGTGAACGTGCCGGACGCCAGCTGTATAATTCTGCACCCTGGTTAGGGGTTTAGGGCTTAGGGTTCAGGGTTTAGGGTTTAGGGTTTAGGGTTTAGGGTTTAGGGTTTAGGGTTTAGGGCTCAGGGGGCTCAGGGGGCTCAGGGGCGGCTCAGGGGGCTCAGGGGGCTCAGGGGGCTTAGGGCTTTGGGTTTTCTGCGGCTTAGGGATGTGAGGTTTCGGGCTTGGTAGGGACAACCCCTTGGTCTGCCTAACTCTCCGGAACTTCAGAAAGCCCCCTAAACCCTAAACCCTAAACCCTGAACCCTAAACCCTAAACCCTAAACCCTAAACCTAAATTCCTAAACCTCCCAAAACTCAACCCTCCACCCTAAACCCTAGACCTTGGGATGTTCGCCCTTGCACTAACAGTCCTGAATAGGGATTATAAGAAGGTGTACGATAATCCCTCTTAAGGACTGCTAGTATAAGGGGGAACCTAAACCCTCAGCCCTCCACCCTCAACCCTCAACTGACTTAGTGCTGGTTAGAAGGAATGAGGGAATGAGGTACTCTATACCCCCCCTATAAATACAGTTGAAGGGATTATACAGGGTACCTCATTCCCCCATTCCTTACTAACCAACACTAACTTAAGGTTCGGGTTCCTCTGAAGCACCCGCTCCCCTGGACGAGCCTGGGACGGCACCGTCTCCGATATCTGCGCGGGGCATCTCTACTTGGGGGTTCAGGGTACTTATTAACCCGATTAGAACTGTACTTATAACTGCACTTCTATAGATCCATATTAGGGGGTGCATAAGTGGGCTAGAAGTAAAGTTGTCATTGGCTAGAAAGTACCATGAACCTCCAAGTAACATTGCTGTGGAGGTTCATGGCACTGATGGGGCTTGACGAAAAACACGGGCCCCGGATATAGACTCCAGAGAGTAGGATTCCCTTATCATGAGGACTTTCGGAAACCCGCTCATGAATCCAATCAGAACCAGAACTAGGTTCGGCGGGCTTTGGGCTTAGGGGAAGGTTCATGGCCCTCTCTCTCCCAGTTTTGACTGTACTAGGAGCGTCTCAGTGGGCTATAGCTGCACTTGTACTAGACCCACCTAGGAAAGAAAAGGATGCCCTTCTTGCTTCAAAGCGGCGTATAAGGAAACCTAACCACCCAGAAAGGGAATGAGGGCCCACTCTGTCACCTTATGCTAACTAACTAACAGCCCATAATAGGGATTACCAAAGGGGTGTGTGTGAGTGAGTGTGTGTGTGTGTGTTTCTTTAATGTTGCTTGGTAGCCCAGTCACCATGCCACAGCAAGGGCACCCGTTTTGGGGTTGGTTACTTTATACGGGAGCCTTGAACCAAAAAAGGAAAGGGTACCACTGGGCTATCAAGGTTGTGAAAGAACCTCTGGATAAGCTGGGGGTTCTCCATTGCTCCATCTGAAGAAGTCACAGGCAACCACCGCAGTAGGGTTTAGGGTTTAGGGTTTAAGGTTTAGGGTTTAGCCCTGAACTCGCACCCCAAAACCTGAGTTGAGGGCTGCGCCCGCAATTCCCGCCCTGAACCCTAAACCCTAAACCCTAAACCCTAAACCCTAAACCCTGAACCCTAAACCCTGAACCCTGAACCCTGAACCCTAACCCTAAACCCCGAACCCTAACCCTAAAACCGAAGCCTTGGCCAAAGTAACTCAGACCTAAAACCCTAAACCCTGAATTAAAACCCTGCTTGAAAGGTTCATGGTACTTTTAACCCAGCAATAACTGCACTTATAGCCCAATTAACCATATTATGGCACTCAAGGGGCTGATAATTGGGGTATGAGTACAGTTATAATTAATTATTATGTACCATGAACCTCCAAGTAAAGCTGAACCCTTAACTACGCAGTAACCCGAAAAACCCGCCCAAAAAAGACAAATAATAATAATAATAACAACAACAAATAACTAACCTTAATCTCCATAGCTCGCAGCTTGAACCCTGCACCCTGTTCAAGCCCTCGTCCCCCAAGCGAAAATGTCTGGGGTTTAGGGTTTAGGGCTAGGGTTTAGGGTTTAGGGTTTAGGGCTAGGGTTTGGGGTTTAGGGTTTAGGGCTCAGGGACACCCGCCCTAATCCCTGAACACCCCTGAGCCTGCGCCTCAAGCCTTCCCCTCGCGCTTTAGGGTTTAGGGTTTAGGGTTCAGGGTTTAGGATTTAGGGTTTAGGGTTTAGAGCCTGGCGGACTGGCTTGCCATCCTCCGAATGCGGGAGATACCTCGGGGCT
>CAJNDS010000580.1:679275-709275 GCA_905221605.1 Symbiodinium natans | reverse complement strand
TCATCACCACTTGACCATAACGCTGAGCAGACGCCAGACGCTGAGCGGTTGTACCGGGCAAGGCGTGTGTCGACGAAGAGCATACTGGGCAACCATGAAAGAAGGTTAAGGGTTCAGGCTTTAAGCTTTAGGGTTTAGGGTTAGGGTTTAGGGTCTAGGGTTTCGGGTTTAGGGTTTGGGGAGAATGCTTGCTGAGGCTCGACAAGAAGCAGCTGGAAGTAAGTTTCGAAGGACCCTCTCACACAAACAAGGTGCTTCCTTAAACCCAACAAGGGGAAGTAAGGGAAACATCTCCAGGACGCTTGGTTGCAGTGCACTGGGCGAATTGTCTGGCTGTAGGGTTTAGGATGCAGGGGTTCGGGTCCAAAGCGCCAGTTTTAGCTGCTGCATGACTAGGAAACCCGAAAATAAGCCCCCTAAAGGCTAAGGATCTAAAGTTACAGCAAAGCACCACAAAGAAATTTCATGTCAAGCATTAATCGTGCGTGTTAGAAAAGGAAAAGTAGAAGTAACAGCGGCTATGATAACAAAAGAAACTAAACACGGATGCCAGACTGTCTACCCTAAACCCCCTAAATCTGCTACACCGCTATCCCCCCTAAGGGCCCCCCCTGACCAACAGAAAGTCTTCCAACAAAAGGCGGCCCTAAACCCTAAACCCTCCGCAACCCTCAACCCTCCGCAACCCTCAACCCTCAACCCTAAACCCTCAACCCCAAACCCTAAACCCTGAACCCCAAACCCTAAACCCTCAACCCGAAACCGTAAACCCTAACCCGTAAACCCGAAACCCAGAACCCTAAACCCTCAAAGCCTCCTCATCGGCGTCACCTCGCTCTGCGGCCACGACTAGGAGGTTCAGCTGGTTGGCATCCAGGCCTTTGGGTTTAGGGTTTAGGGTTTAGGGTTCAGGGTTTAGGGTTTAGGGTTTGAGGTTTAGGGTTTAGGGTTTAGGGTGTAGGGTTTAGGGCTTAGGGTTTAGGGTTTAGGGTTTTAGGGTTTAGGGTTTAGGGTTTAGGGTTTAGGGCTTAGGGTTTAGGGTTTAGGGTTTAGGGGTTTAGGGGCTTAGGGCTTCAAAGCCGTTCGCCGGGGCCCCGGGCACATGAGTCCGAGGTTGAGCCCGGAGAATATTGCGGAGAGGACAGCAAGGACCTTGAGGAGCCGGGTTGATGGGCTGAGGCTTTCCGAAACCCCAAACCCTAAACCCTAAACCCTGAACCCTGAACCCTAAACCCTAAACCCTAAACCCTAAACCCTAAACCCTAAACCCTAAACCCTAAACCCCCAAACCCCCAAACCCGAAGCCGCAAATCCAGAACAGCTTCAGCAGGTCTTCGGGAAGTTGACATGAATTACCGTCACAATGGTGCTATGTTATTTGCTGTGTTTCTATCAGTATATATATATATACATACACATATACAACTTTGATAGCTCAATGTTTTGTTTCCTGACAAGAGCGCTTGTCCAACGGCGTGCAAAAACGGGAAACTTAAAGACAATGCCCGAAACCCTAAACCCGAAACCCTAAACCCTAAACCCGAAACCCTAAACCAACAAAAACTGAACCCTCAGTGGCATTCCTTTGCGGCAGCCTTGAGGGTGGCGTGTTGGGAGGCCGGCAACCACGCTTCGCGTGGTCGGGCCCGGTGCAGTTTGGCTCAGGGTTTGAGGGTTTCAGGGTTGAGGGTTCAGGGTTTAGGGCTTAGGGTTTTGGGTTTAGGGTTTAGGGTCCAGGGTTTAGGGTCTAGGGGCTAGGGCCTAGGGTTCAGGGTTCAGGGTTCAGGGTTTAGGGCGGTTTAAGGTTTAGGGCCGGTTCGCTCGGCAAAGTTAGATGCTGAGATACTCATTGTCGCTGTCATAGCCCTGAGTACGCAGAGAAGCCTTCGCACCAAAGCAAACTTAGCCCAAAACCTCCAAACCAACAATTCTAAACTCTGAATCAAGTCCCACACGCTTCAAAGTTCGAAACCACCTTCAACACACTCGACAGCAGGGAGCAGCGGGGGGGGGGGGGAGGGTGTTTCGGGGGGGCGCGCCCAGGTATGGTCCAGGGTCGGCTTCAGGGCAGCCTCCAGATAGTCTCAAGTCTCAGAAAGGTCCAGGGGGAGCGGGCAAGGGGTACTCCCCCCATTAGGGTTTAGGGCTTAGGGTTTAGGGTTTAGGGTTTAGGGTTTGGGGTTTCGGGTTGAGGGTTGAGGGTTTATTTCTCCAAGGTGTTTCCAAAAGGCTTTGCCGGAGAGGGGGGGGGGGGGGGGGGGGGCAGCGACAGCCGGCCATGGTACAGGGCAGCCCACATGGGCCTGTATTCGACCAGTCTCCAATGGCACCACCCAGGTGCGTCTGGGGTACTGTAGGTTCAAGGCTCAGAGTTCAGGGTTCAGGGTTCAGGGTTCAGGGTTCAGGTTTCAGGGTTCAGGGTTCAGGATTCAGGGTTCGGGGTTCAGGGTTCAGGGTTCAGGGTTCAGGGTGCAGGTTCAGGGTTTAGGGTTTAGGGTTTATGGCTAGGGGTTAGGTTTAGGCTTTAGGGTTCAGGGTTCAGGGTTTGGGGTTTAGCGTTTAGGGTACGCCTCAAGGCCCCGACCAGCATCACGGTTGCTTTCAACGTGACGATGTGGCCTGTGGCGATCGGGGCGGCTCTCCGAGGTATGTGGTTTAGGTTTAGGGTTTAGGGTTTAGGGTTTAGGGTTTAGGGTTTAGGGTTTAGGGTTTAGGGTTTAGGGTTTAGGGCTTAGGGCTTAGGGTTTAGGGTCTGGAGTTTAGGGTTTTTAGGGTTTGTAGGGTTTTTTTTAGGGTTTTTAGGGTTTGTAGGGATTTTAGGGTTTTTAGGGTTCAGGGGTTCAGGGTTTAGGGTTTAGGGTTTTAAAGGTTTAGGCTTTAGGGCTCATGGCCGAAAGCTTGGGTGATCAGGGGCGTGGGGTTTGGTGTGCAGACATGCATGCATCTAAGTAGCGCATGGAACTGTCATGAGCACCCCTGACAAGTCCTGATGCCTCAAACTTAGATGCCAAACCCTAAGCCCTAAACCCCAAACCCTAAACCCTAACCCCAATAACCCTATAACCCAATAACCCTATTACCCTATAACCCTCTAACCCTATAAACCTATATCCCTATAACCCGAAAACCCAATAACCCCGTAACCCAACCCTATAACCGTATAACCCTATAGCCCTATAACCCAAAAACCCAAAAACCCAATAACCCAAGAACCCTATAACCCTATGACCCTATAACCCTATAACCCAATAACCCTATAACCGAATAACCCAAACCCTAAACCCTAAACCTGGAAACCTGCCGAAGCCCTACAACTACAAGTACCCCTTCGCAAGCCGCACGACATCAGAGCCTGGCTCCTCCATAGCCAAGCGCCTCTCTGTAGGCGTTAGAGAAAGTCGAAAGGCTTGGGGCTTAGGGTTTAGGGTTTAGGGTTTAGGGTTTAGGGTTTAGGGTTAAGGGTTTCGGGGTTAGGGTTTCATGGTCCCTTAGGGTTTCATGGTCCCTGAATATGGTCCCCTACCTTCTTTAACGGGTTCTGCACTGCCAGTATGGGTTTTCGGGTTTGATAGGGTATACAAGGGTCCATGCAACTACCAGATTGAAGCACTTACGCAAGTTGTCATGCTAGCACGAACCGAAGAACATGGGTTTAGGGTTTAGGGTTTAGGGTTTAGGGTTTAGGGTTTAGGGTTTAGGGTTTAGGGTCTAGGGTCTAGGGTCTAGGGTTTAGGGTTTAGGGTTTAGGGTTTAGGATTTAGGGTTTAGGGTTTATGGGGTTTAGGGTCTAGGGCCTCAACGCGTCCGGGTCCTCTGTCTCGTGGAAGTCCTTGCACCGAGCTCGCAGCGCTGCCCCGATGTCTGCTCCCACCCTAAACCCTAAACCCTAAACCCTAAACCCTAAACCCTAAACCCGTTATTGCGCAGGCGGCGTTTTGGATTTTGCCCTCTGTTTTGCCGTCGTAGATGTGCCAGATGGTACTGCCCTGCATCGGCAAGCTGACGAAAGGTCCCTAAACCCTAAACCCTGAACCCCAAACCCTAAACCCTAAACCCTAAACCTTTAGGGTTTAGGGTTTAGGGTTCAGGGTTCAGGGTTTAGGGTTTCGGGTTTAGGGTTTAGGGTTTAGGGTTTAGGGCCATCACATCCATGGAGCCGTTCGCTGGTCTTAGAGAAAGGGCCGGCTACATCAGGGCTTTAAGGATTGGGCTTCGACCTCTTTTGGGTCTCGGGCGCTAGGGTCAGGGCTTTTCGACTTTTTCGGCCTCGGGTTCGTGTCCAAGTCAGCTTGGGGGTCAAGTCGACGGCAGGGCCGTGTAGCGTAGATTTGGGGCTTGCATAAGGTTGAGGTATCTGGTCTGGGAATATGGTGAGGGAGAGGGGCGCGGCTTGGATGGATTTAGCGTTGCGTTTCAGATGCTGAGGGGGGTGGGGTGGTTGAGCCAAACTATGTCCCTACCGATACCCCAAACCGCAAGAACCGAAAACCCTATGAACCCTAAATCGCATGAAGAACTCCCCAAACCCTAAACCCTAAACCCTTAACCCTAAACACTTAACCCTAAACCCCAAACCCTGTACCCTAAATCGTGAACCCTAAACCCTGAACCCGAAGAACCCAAAACTTCATAAAAACCAATAATAAGAAGCCCAAACATCACTGCCCGAAATCCGAATTCCGAAGCCCTCAACCAGAAGGCCGCTAAACCCCAAACCCCTCAACGGCTGAACCCCCAAAGCCCCCAAAGCCCTAAACCCCCAAGACCCCTAAACCTATAAAACCCTAAACCCCCACGCCCCTAGTAAACCCCCAAACCCCTAAACCCTTGAACCCCTAAACCCCAAGACCCCTGAATCCATGACCCGTAAACCCCTAAACCCCTGAACCCCTGCTTAATCATCTGGCTGATGATCCAGGTGTCACTCTGGCTCAGGTTTTCCTGAACCCCTCAAACCCCTTCAACCCCTCAAAGCACTGAGCCCCCCTGAACCCCTACACCCCCCCCGAACCCCCCCCCACCCCTCAAGAAACCCCTAAATCCCAGAAAGCCCCAAACCAACCCCACACCCGCCAAAACCCGCAAACCCCTACACCCCCACCCCACCACAACACCCCCAAACTCCCAAAACCCTAAACCCCAAACACCCAAAACCCCAAAAACCTAAACCCCACACCCCAAACCCCAAACCCCAAACCCCAAACCCTAAACCCTAAACCCCAAACCCCAAACCCCAAACCCCAAAACCCTAAAACCTGTTTAGGCCTGCTTCCGGAGTCGAAGAAGGCATTGCCCATAGCTTCGCGGCTGGCGCTTTTTTCGCGTTGCGAGGCAGGGCTTCGCCTCTTCTCTTTTTTCTTTTTGTAGGTTTAGGGTGTAGGGTTTCGGGTTTAGGGGTTGAGGGGTTTAGGGTTTAGGGTTTCGGGTTTAGGGGGTTAGGGGTTTAGGGTTTCGGGGTTTAGGGGTTTAGTAGTTTAGGGAATTAGGGGTTTAGTAGTTTAGGGGTATAGGGGTATAGGGGTATAGGGGGTAGTGGGTATAGGGTTTGAGGTTTAGGGTCTAGCCATTCGGGGGGCAGAAGATTGCATAAAGGGCAACCGATGCCAATCCAAGGGAGGCAGTAAGGCATTCTTCCTGTTGCGGCAAAAAAGCCCCTCAGCCCTCCGCCCTGATGAGCCAAATCATCCGGGCGTGCTGTGGGGGTTTACGAAACTCAGGGACCCCGAATATAGTCCCCAAGTATTGATCCCTTGTCATAAGAACGCTAACAAGGTACCCCCGAATGTCGGAAAGCTTATCGGAGCCCCCCCTCCCCTCCCAAGCCTCTAAAACCTACCGCTTCAGCTGGCACAGACCCAAAGCCGACCCCAAACCCCAAAACCCCAAACCCCCAAACCCCAAACCGGAAACCCTAAACCCTGAACCCGGAGTCCAGGGTTTAGGGTTGAGGGTTTGCATCTAAGGATTTAGGGCTGTTGGCTGTCGTGGTCTACAGGAGAGATTAGGTTGGTAGGCTGTAGGTCTTCTCCTGCTCCGATTTGCGAGCTCGAGGAGTCTAACCCTAGACCCTAAGCAGTAGAGCGTAAACCCTCAACCCTAAACCCAAACCCCTCTCACCAAAACCTCCTGGTCCTAGACCTACTACTACTACTACTACTACTACTACTACTACTACTACTACTACTACTACTACTACTACTACTACTACTACTACTACTACTACTACTACTACTACTACTACTACTACTACTACTACTACTACTACTACTACTACTACTACTACTACTACTACTACTACTACTACTTCTACTAGGCGTCACGTTCTTAATTGATCGCAGGGGTTTTGTGGCATGCAATTTTCGTGTTAAGAGACGAAAACCTCGGTATTTACAGCGTTTCCTGGCTTTGTCCGTTTACGGACACGAAAAATGGATGTTGCAAAAGTCGCGCAAACTACTTTCAACTACTTTATGCGCAGGAGGAAAACATCGGTATTTACAGTGTTTTCGGGCTTCAAAAACGGTCAATTAAAGGGCCTATTTTGCGCAGACGTGTTCTCAGAACAGAGGAAAAGATCGGTATTTACAGCGTTTCGCGGGTTTTTTAAGATGTGGCCAAACTTGTCCTTAAACCCGAACGCCTCCAGCAAGCCGAACAGTCGTGCACCCTGAAATCCGAAACCCCGAAACCTGAAGCAAGCCCAAGAGTCGTGCACCCTTAAAATCTCAACCCCACAGCGTCAAGCACGTCCCCAGAAAAAACACAAAACATCTGGAGCCTGAAACCCCAAACCCCATGTGTACCCTGAATGACAAAGCAGTCCCACAGTGCACCCCCTTAAACCTTAAATCCCATAGAAAAAGCCCAAAAGTCCTTTCACCTTACAGCCTCAACCCCAAACCCTTCCCTTAAACCCTCAACCCCAAATCCCAAAAAAGCCCAGAAGATCCCTAAACCCTCCACTGTGAATCCCAAAAAGCCGAAAAGATCCCGAAACCCTCCACTGTGAGCCCAAAAGGTCTTACCCTTAAACCCTAAACCCCAAATCCCAAAAAACCTCAAAAGGTCTCTACCCTCAAGCCCCAAACCCTAAACCCTCCACTGTAAGCCCAAAATGTCTTGCCCTGAAACCCTAAACCCCAGATGCCAAAAAAACCAAAAGATCTGTAGGCTGAAACCTCAAACCCCATATTTCCACTGGAAGCCCAAAAGGTTCCCAAAAAAGCCCAAAAGATCTGTACCTGCAAACCCTAAACCCTCCACTGTGAGCCCAAAAGATCTTGCCCCTAAACCAACCAAAAAAACAGAGGAAAACAGTAGACAGCGTGGTCAAGCGTGCACAAAGCCCAGCACGACCCCCATGTGTGCACAAAGCACAGCACGTAATTACCCCCCCACCCCCCCCCCCCAACCCCTCAGCATGGTCATGTGTGCACAAAGCACAGCACGTAATTACCCCCCCCCCACCCACCCCCCCCACCCCCCCCAACCCGTCAAACGCAGAAAAAACCAGAGAAAACGATAGAAAAAGTCAAAAAACAGCAGAAAACACCATGATCAGTTAAGAGCGTGTCACCTCCTACTACTACTACTACTACTACTACTACTACTACTACTACTACTACTACTACTACTACTACTACTACTACTACTACTACTACTACTACTACTACTACTACTACTACTACTACTACTACTACTACTACTACTACTACTACTACTACTACTACTACTACTACTACTACTACTACTACTACTACTACTACTACTACTACTACTAGTTGCTACTGCTACTGCTACTGCCACTGCCACTGCCACTGCCACTGCTACTACCTCCTCCCACCCCTCCTATACTCCTACTCCCACTCCTACTCTTACTCCTACCCTCCCACTCCTCTTGTACTCCTACTCCCACTCCTACTCCTACTCCCACGGCTAACTGCTCCTGCTCCTGCTCCTGCTCCGGCTCCTCATCTAAGGAGAAAACGCATCAGGAAGGGCAGGATGACCGAGGAACTTGGACGAAAACGCGGGATACCCACAGGCCGAGACGAAGTTCGGCGAAGGCCGGGGAGGTACGACGAAGGAGGGAGGAAGGCCGATACATAGAGGCCAAGACGAAGCCTGTGGCAGGGTTGGAGGAAGGTTCGACGAAGGCCAGGGTGGTTTACACGAAGGCAGGGGTTCGAGAATGCTGCAAGGGCCGGGAGGGAGGGTTCGACGAAGGCCAGGGTCTCGACGAAGGCGGGGGGTGGGGGGGCGGGGGTTCGACGGCCTTTGTGTGACATCCGCCTCTATGCGCCGTCCTGATCGGATTGCCTCTGCTAATCCTGTAATCCTAATCCTACTACTGCTCCTTACTACGACACCGACTACTACCGCTTTCTGCTACTACGACGAGGACTACTACTACTCCTACAAGTTTTTAAGCTTGACGGGACGCAGCGCTCCATCCACATGCGGCGTAGAACATCCCGTCCCGCAAGGGAGCAAGGTTTAGGGTTTAGGGCTGAGGGATTCCAGTAACCCAGAGAAAGTCCGGGTACTTGTGTGTGTTTCGTGTTCAGGGAGCCGAGCAGTAGTTGTGCTGCCGGGAGGTCCTAGCTTGCAATCCTTGCTTTCGACCAGCTTCCTCCTACTCAGGGGACACGATCACACCCTGCACCCTGAAACCCCAAACCCTAAACCCTAAACCCTAAAACCTAAACCCTAAACCCTAAACCCTAAACCCTAAACCCTAAACCCTAAACCCTAAACCCTAAACCCTAAACCTAAACCCTAAACCCTAAACCCCAAACCCCGAGCAGACGCAGCTTCAACTCACAGCCACCCGAAGTTCACTGCCTCAGAGCGCGCGCAAGTTTATGCTTCTGAGGAGGCTTCGGGTTTAGGGTTAAAGGGTTGTTGGGTTTAGGGTTTAGGGTTTAGGGTTCAGGGTTTAGGTTTGGGGTTATAGAGTTTAGGGCTATAGGCTATAGCGGTTAGGCTCATACTGTAGGGTTCAAGGTTTAGCCTTCAGGGCTTAGGGTTAGAGGGCTTAGGATAATAGGTTTTACGGCTACAGGGCGGTACTTAGTAGACCTATCTTCGGGTTTAGGGTTATAGGGCTTAAGGCTATGGGCTATAGGGTTTAGTTTAGGGTTCAGGGGATGTTCGGAGTGCTTTCGTCTTTGGTGTCTGGGGTTTAGGCGGCAGCTAGATATGGAAGAAACGGGCCGTTTCTCAATCGGGATCCAAACTCGCAACCCTCAACCCTCAACTATACTCCCCTCAGAACCTTAATAAAAGTAATATTTTAAATATCCTCTTGGGTTTTATATGAAAAAACCCAAGGGGATATAGTCAACCCTAAACCCAAACTACTGCGCCAGTCCGCGCAGTCCTGGACATGTATGGGCCATGATCTTCTATGCCCTTCCGCTTTGGTACAAATCACAGCAGTCCGGTGTCGACAATCGGCAGATGTAAAACTCATCGATGCGGTGTCGAACAGCACGTCCGATAACAGTTGACTGCGAGGCAACTGCTAACTAAGCCCTCAACCCCACACCCTGAACCTTAAACGGGTTACCTCTACCCTAGACCCTAAACCCTAAGCCCAAAACCCTAAGCCCTAATCCCTATACAGCGGGAGTATTGCTTAAGAATTCCTTGCTTAAGAATTTGAGGGGCTGAAATTTCTTATGCATTGGATTTTTCCCGCTCCTTACTGGGTGCCTTTGACTTAAGAATTTGAGCCCCCCCTGAAATCTGAGGGCACATTCTTAATCCAGTTGGGGACTTTCCACTCAAGGCAATTCGAAAATCTTAGGTTGTAAAGCTTTGGAACACAAGGAATTAAGAATCTCAGCCCCTCAGGTTCTTAGCTTGCCAGCTTTGGCACACAAATCACTGACCTCTAGCTAAGAACCGATCAGACGCCGAAGGGAAAATCCCGAATTAAGAATCTGAGCCCCTCAGATTCTTAGCCTGTAAAGCTTTTACAGAAGCAGGCCCAAATCACAGAAACTTCCAATTAAGAACTTGAGCCCCTCAGATTCTTGCTTGCCAGGCTTTCACACAAGCAGGCGCCAAAAGAAAAACCTCGAAGTAAGAATCTGAGCCCCTCAGATTCTTAGCTTGTAAGCTTTTTGCACATGCAGACCCACAGATGGAAGCTTTTGCATAAGCACAAATCACAGAAACCTCCAATTAAGAACTTGAACCCCTCAGATTCTGAGCTGCCAAGCTTTTTTACAAGCAGGCGCCAAAGGAAAACCCCGAATTAAGAACCTGAGCCCCTCAGATTCTTAGCTTGTAAAGCTTTTACGCAAGCAGGCCCCAATCACAGAAATCTCCATTTTGACTCGCCCCTCGGACTCTTACCATTCTAAAATCTGGAAAAATCCCGGATTAAGAATCTGAGCCCCTCAGATTCTTAGCTTGTAAGCTTTTACACAAGCAGGCGCCAAAAGAAACCCCCGAATTAAGAATCTGAGCCCCTCAGATTCTTAGCTTGTAAGCTTTTGCGAAATCACAGAAACCCCCAACTAAGAACTTGAGCCCTCAGATTCTTAGCTTGTCAAGCTTTTGGCCCCAAACAAGCAAAAAAGGCCCCACACCTCCCTTCTTGTCGCAGTTTCGGGGTTGAGGGTGCAAAGCGTTTCAGGATTGCAGTACTGGAGTTCAGGCTTTTGGGGTTTCGGATTGTGCTGTTTGAGGTTTTGGTTTGAGGGGCTAGGGATTAGCCTGGGCTTCGCGACTCTTCGGACTGGGGACGGCTCTGGGCAAGCAGGATCTACCGTAAAGGGTTTGGGTCTAAGAATCTGAGGGGCTGAGATTCTTAGCTAGCTAAGAATCTCAGCCCCTCAGATTCTTAGCTAACCAAGAATCTCAGCCCCTCAGATTCTTAGCTAGCTAAGAATCTCAGCCCCTCAGATTCTTAGCCTGCGAAAGCGGTGCACAACCTCAAAAACTCCCAAATTAAGAACCTGAGCCCCTCAGATTCTTAGCTTGCATCGGCCGTACACAAGCTGTCGACCCAAATTAAGAATCTGAGCCCCTCAAATTCTTAGCTTGCGTATGCGCCATATCTACGACTTTGCACTGTTGGCCCGCCTCGTTGCTTTCTTCTAGGGCCTCCTCTACAGGCGAAGCTTCTTCTGCTTCTTCTGCCCGCACAGCATCCTCTGCCTTCTGCTCATCAGGCACAGCAAAACCGTCGCCATCCGCAAAGGTCAAAGGCATGCCACTAGCCGCCTTCTTTTTCAGCTCCTTCAAAAGTACTGGGTGCTTCCCGTGCTCATGGCCCCTGAGGCCTTGCACCTTTGCAAAGCGGGCAGTGCAGAACCTGCACGCCCAAGGCTTGTCAGTCGAAGAGCTGCCGAGAACGCCTGTTGTCTCCACAACCGCGCCCTGGGTCGTCGTGTATGTGCAACGACCGTACCTGTGCAAGGAGACCTGTTGTTCAGGCGTCTTCACAGAAGACGAAGAAGGAAGGTGGCCAATGTCCTGGCCTTCATCACTGGCCACACTCGAGAGCTCCATGGCTTCTTCATGATCAGACATGACGGGGGTTCTGCAGAACCCTACAGCAAAGTTATGTGTGGAAGAATGCTTTGGGCTAATGGTTACAGCGTCTTCCTTAAGACGTAAGAATACCGGCTCGAATCCCACTGAAGAATGTGCTAAGAATCTGAGCCCCCCCTGAAGCCGGACGACCATCAAAATGCACACTGAACAAGTAGCTCTCTAGTTAAGAATCTGAGCCCCCCCTGACTAGACCTTCGCACATTCTTAACCAACGCTCGCACTGTAAACCCTAACCCTAAACCCTGAACCCTGAACCCTAAACCCTAAACGCATCCTCCACCCGACGAAGCCGGGAGCCGCGCGCATCCAATGCCTCGGAAAGCCGCGGGTCGGACACGGTGCCGTTCCAGGAGTCTTTAGGGTTCAGGGTTTAGGGTTTAGGGTTTAGGGTTTAGGGTTTAGGGTTTAGGGTTTAGGGTTTAGGGTTTAGGGGTTAGGCGGTTTAAGAAGTACGGTTTAAGGTTTAGGGTGTAGGCTTTAGGGTTTAGGTTTTAGGGTAGGTCTGTAATCATCCCCGAAACCCAACATACTAACCCTACTTACAAATTCAAAAAAACCTCCAAGTAAGACGTAGGGACTACGGGTTTTTGTGTATACAGTGTATTCGTTTACATATATATATACACACACACCGAGGTTTGCGGTTTAAGAACACAATGTATATACCTGATTAAGTAACCTGGCGTCCCTTCTGAGGATCCCTTGTAGGGCTATAGAGGTGCTTGCTGAAATAGGGTTTCTCCCCCTGATGTACCCTGGAATACGATCATCCGTTTAAGAAAACCTAGAACAGCTACCCCCCCCCCAAACTAAAGGAGGAAGTGCACCTAATTTTCTGATTCCTTTGCGGGGGAGAGCCGGCAGAGGTGTGAGCATGCGCAAGGAGGAGGAGCAGGAGGACGAGGACGAGGACGAGGACGAGGAGGAGGAGGAGGAGGGGGAGGAGCAGTAGGCCCAAACCCCAAACCCTAAACCCTGAACCCTAAATCTTAGGGTCTCCCCTTACAAAACTTAACTGCCCAGCTTCCTCTCCCCACATACAAGACGCAGCACAAGACCCTAAACCCAAACCCTAAAACCAGCTCCTTCCCAAAACCCATCACCTTGAACTTGCCAGCCCAGTAACCATGCTATGATGAGGGTAACTTTTTCTGGGGGTTGCTTCCTTTTATCACGCGGCCCAGAACCAGAGAATGGGAACCCTAAACCCTTCAACCCTCAACCCTCAACCCTAAATCCTAAACCCTAAGCCCTAAAACCTAAACCCTATATTAAACCCTATATAAACCCTATACAAACCCTATACGGACCCTAAACCCCAAAACCCTCAAGCCATACCCTACACACCTTGAAAAAAGGGCCGCTTGCCCATGCCGAGGGCTGCGCACATGAACGCCACGCCGAGCCTTAGTTAAGGGTTTTAGGGTTTAGGGTTTAGGTTTTAGGGTTTTAGGGTTTTAGGGTTTTAGGGTTTTAGGGTTTTAGGGTTTTAGGGTTTTAGGGTTTTAGGGTTTTAGGGTTTTAGGGTTTTAGGGTTTTAGGGTTTTAGGGTTTTAGGGTTTTAGGGTTTTAGGGTTTTCGGGTTTTAGGGTTTTAGGGTTTTAGGGTTTTAGGGTTTTAGGGTTTTGGGGTTTTGGGGTTTTAGGGTTTTAGGGTTTTAGGGTTTTAGGGTTTTAGGGTTTTAGGGTTTTAGGGTTTTAGGGTTTTAGGGTTTCAGGGTTTCAGGGTTTGGGGTTTGGGGTTTGGGGTTTCGGGCCTAGGGTTTGGGGTTCGGGGTTTGGGATTTGGGGTTTGGGGCTTAGGGTTTGGGGTTTGGGGCTTAGGGTTTAGGGGGTTGTTTTGGTAAATTTATAAAGGGGCCCTAAGGAGATACTATTAGTAATTATTCGACCCCTATATTTCATAGGGTTCAGGGCTTAGGGGCTAGGAGTTGTGGTTTTGGGATTGGGGTTGAGGGTTCAGGGATTGGGGTTTAGGGTTTAGGGTTTGGGGTTTGGGGTTTAGGGTTGGGGTTTGGGGCTTGGAGTTTGGGGCTTCGGAGCTCAGAGTTGCCCAAGCCCACTCCTTGCATGTTTCCGAGCGCATGTTGTGGCCTGAGATGTTAAGCAAGAGGCCTCGGCTTGTTTGCTCACAGCCCTCAATCCTAAACCCTAAACCCTAAACCCTAAACCCTAAACCCTAAACCCTAAACCCTAAACCCTAAACCCTAAACGGCGGAGGTCGCTTCCAAGTCTCTCAAGCCCGGACGCCAAGATAACCCACAAAGAAACCCCCCTGCCCCGAGCCCCTGTCCCATCCTTCAGCCCACCAGCTGTAGGGTTTAGGGTTTAGGGTTTAGGGTTTAGGGTTTAGGGTTTAGGGTTTAGGGTGTAGGGTGTAGGGTGTCGGGTGTCGGGTGTAGGGTTGAGGGCAACCCCGAACCCCTGAAGCCCTAAACCTAAACAGAAAAATATCGTATTTACTTCGAACACCCCCCCCCCCACCCTACAGATTAAGAGATTTTTGGGGTTGGGCACTCCAGGGACACTACTATCTTAAGAACCCCCAAAATTTCTTCTTCCTGATAAGGGTAATCTGGGATTGAAGTTTTTGGGGCTTCAAAAACAAATAGTACGACACGGTTGGGCACTCGGGTGGGATACGGGTGATGGGCGAGGAGCAGACCGGGCTAAACCATAAAGCCTTAAAACCCTAAACCCTAAACCCTAAACCCTGAGTGGCGGAGGAAAAAAGCCTTGAACGTGTCGTTGCCCGGGACCCCAGGCACCATGAGGCTCCGAAAGCGGAGGCGAGCGCCCAGTGCTCTGCCCATCCTCAGCTGGAGAGTTTCCAGGGTATAGCGTTCAGGGTTTACGTTGGGATTCCTAGAGGTTTTTGGGGATTCGGGCTTAGGGCCTTTATCCATAGACACATGCATATTTAACATATCGATTTGCGCATCTATGTATGCAATCGGCTCGATGTTTTGGGCGCTCAATTTGGGGAAGGAGCTGGTAGGGATTTGCCATTGCCTATGTTTGCCCTGTAAATCCTCTGCAAGATGTTCCAAGACAGACTAACGCCCTAAACCATAAGCCGAACCCGATACCGATTCAAGATAGCAATACCTCAATGGCCAGCCTCCAAAAGTGCATCAGCGCATTAGCATTCCGGAGGGTCTCAGGGCCCGTAGGGCTTTGGGGCTTAGGGTTGAGGGTTTCGAGTTTAGGGCTTTAGGCTCAGGGTTTAGGGTTGTGGGCTTTGGGTGAGGTTGTTTAGAGTTACTCAGGGTTGTTGTGGGTTCAGGCGTTAAGGGTGTGAGGCTCATGAACAGCCAGGGGATGAACATACGGGGCTTGTAAGTGGGTTCTACACTGTTTACCCTGGACACGAAACCCAAAACCCTGAGGCCTCATTCCCTAAGACCCCGGGGGGTGGTTAGTTTGGTTCTCAGCACCCTGACCCAAACCCTAAACCCTAAACCCTAAACCCTAAACCCTAAACCCCAAACCCTAAACCCTAAACCCTGAACCTGCTGACCTTTTTGCATGAGCGTAGCCTGGACCTGCTTGGCACGAAAAGCAGGGTTCGTTGAGCGAGCCGAGGTTCGCCGCGAATGTCGGCACTTTGTCCGTCCCCCCCCCCCCCACATTCTGAACGAGGTGAGCCCCTCAACCCTAAACCCTAAACCCTAAAACCTAAACCCTAAACCCTAAACCCCCCACCCCCTCTGGGACACAGCTGACATAGCTCGCCGCCATCTTGACAGCGTCGGAACCCGGAAGGGACAGCACCATCTGCCCCCCTCGAGCACACTTCCCCCCTTCCTCCTCCTCTGGTTCATGGTTTAGGGTTTAGGGTTCAGGGTTTAGGGTTTAGGGTTTAGGGTTTAGGGTTTAGGGTGTAGGGTTTAGGGTTTAGGGTTTAGGGTTTAGGGTTTAGGGTTTAGGGTTTAGGGTTTATTCCTCTTTGAGTTTAAGTGCCCTTAAAAATGTGTAATGGTACCCAACTATGAAAGTCCTGCTCCTCCGACATTCACGGGGGTTTAGGGGTTTAAAGGTTTAGGGGGTTAGGGGTTGATGGTTATGGGCTCAAGGGTTTAAAGGGTGTAGGGATTTTGGGGCTGAAGGTTTAGGGGTTCAGGGTCGATTCCGAACCCTGAACCCTAATCCCAAAACCCACCCTCGACATCCTGGACCCTAAAACCCTAAAACCAGAAAGGCTTAAAACCCTGAAACCCTCAAAGCTTAAAACCCCAAAACCCTAGAGCCTAAAACCCCAAAACCCTAAACGCATACGCCCTAAAACCCTAAACCCTAAACCCTAAACCCTAAACCCTAAGCCCTAAACCCTAAACCCTAAACCCTAAACCCTAAACCCCTAAACCCTAAACCCTAAACCCCTAAACCCCTCAACCCTAAGCCCTAAGCCCTAAACCCCTAAACCCTAAACCCCTAAACCCTAAGCCCTAAGCCCTAAGCCCTAACCCTAAACCCTAAACCCGAAACCCCGAAGATGCTAAACCAATCGCTCTCTGCGACAAAGCGCGGCAGCTTCAACGCCATGATCGGGCCCCTGGAGC
Organism: Symbiodinium natans; assembly: GCA_905221605.1. Taxonomy (NCBI): domain Eukaryota; class Dinophyceae; order Suessiales; family Symbiodiniaceae; genus Symbiodinium; species Symbiodinium natans. Next base: position 693,143 of record CAJNDS010000580.1, on the reverse strand, counting down.
CGGGGTTTGGGGGTTTAGGGTTTAGGGTTTAGGGTTTAGGGTTTGGGGTTTGGGGTTTAGGGTTTAGGGTTTAGGGTTTAGGGTTTAGGGTTTAGGGTTTAGGGTTTCATGTTCAGGGTTTCGGGGCTTGGGCCTTGGGGTTTAGGGTTTAGGGTTTCGGGTTTCGGGGCTTCGGCTCGTGGCTCGAAGCTCGCACCCCGAAGGTCGTACCCTGATATGGCCCGACCCCTTGGTGGGCCAGGAACCATCTTATCATAAGGGCGCCCCTTTTTTGGGGGGGTTGGGTTACTTTGAAATGAGGGAACCTTGAAGCAAAAAAAGGGAAAAGGGTATCATTGGGCTACCAAGACCCAAATTCTATAAACCCTAACACACCCCCGAAGTGTCCTGAGTTAAAAAAAAGCAAATACTAAAGGTCCCAAGCCCCCAAAAACTTCCAGAAATGCGAAGAGGGCCCCGCCCCCACGCCCATGTAAATCAGAAAGGTGTAGGGTTTATAACTTCTAAGGTTTACAGGGTTTGTAGAGGTTACGTGGTGTATAGGTTTTATAGGGTTTATAGGGCTTATAGGGCTTATAGGGCTTATAGGGTGCAGGAGTGTTGGGAGTGTATTGAGTTCAGGAAATCCAATGCTTGAGCATACAAAGGCTGCCAGCTTTTTGTTGGATGTGGTGGAAAATACAAAACTTAAAACGGAGGACAAAGAGCCTCTCTGGCTCATGGTTGGGATAGTAATAAAAACTTACAATTATTTTATTCCGCATTGAGTTTAAGTACCCTTAAACATTTAAAATGGTACCCAGCTATGACAAAGAGCCCCTAACCCAAAGAAACTCTATAACAACCCGAAAGCACCCCGGGAAAAATATAAGAAGCGTCAGGTGCAGGCGAAAGCCAACAAAGTAGGTTTGGGGGGGGGGGTTAGGGTCTAGGGGTTTAGGGTTTAGGGTTTAGGGTTTAGGGTTTAGGGTTTAGGGTTTAGGGTTTAGGGTTTAGGGTTTAGGGTTTAGGGCTTAGGGTTTAGGGTTTTTAGGGTTTAGGGTTTAGGGTTTAGGGTTTAGGGTTTAGGTTTTAGGGGGGGCGGGGGGAGGGAGTAGGGTTGGGGGCTCAGGCTTAGGGACAGGCGACGGTTACCCTACACCGGCCCGCAAAACACCAACCCTCAGCTTCACCCTATCCTTACTGGACAAGTTGGGATGCTCCAACTTGTACTAACAGTCCTACATGTTGTGATCCCTATTAAGGACAGTTCCGCCTATGAAAACCCCTATTAAGGACTGCTAGTATAAGGGGGCCCATGCCAAGTAACAAGTCTCATGAACCTTCCAATACTTGCGCGACGTGCTGGGGTGCCGCACGCCGCAAAGATCAAGAAAGCGGCCAGCATGGCACCCTCAATCGCCTGCTGCGCAGCGGAGTCTCCCAAACATTACGTAACAAAAAACAAATCTGGGGGGGGGGGGGGAGCTGGGACTAGGAATCGTATCGGTTACTTAGTAGCCGGTAAGGGCACGCTGTTTTGGGTTGGTGACTGTATAGGGGAACCCATAAAAGAAAGTAAAGGGTACCACTGGGTTTTGGGTTTAGGGTTTAGGGTTTAGGGCTTAGGGTTTAGGGTTTAGGGTTTAGGGTTTAGGGTTTAGGGTTTAGGGTTTAGGGTTTAGGGTTTAGGGTTTAGGGTTTAGGGTTTAGGGTTTAGGGTTTAGGGTTTAGGGCTTAGGGCTTAGGGCTTAGGGCTCTGGAGAGCAGCAGAGCTCGAACCGGGCTCAGAAACGCTGTTGTGATGTCCGGTCCTTTGTCCACCCAAAGCCCCTAAACCCTAAACCCTAAACCCTAAACCCTAAACCCTAAACCCTAAACCCTAAACCCTAAACCCTAAACCCTAAACCCTAAACCCTACATCCTAGACGATAAGGCGTTTAGAGCTGCATCTTTCGTCTGGACATCGGCTCGAAGCCCTTTGCTGGCGATGCCCGAATTGGGCCTTAAGCCCTCAACCCGGACTGAAGGAATTCAGTGCTCGCTGGGGTTTGGGGTTTAGGGTTTAGGGCTTCGGGTTTAGGGTTTAGGGTTTAGGGTTTAGGGTTTAGGGTTTAGGGCTTAGGGTTTAGGGTCAAGAACCTCAACAACCCAATTCCTTACTTCCCGATTCCCACTCACCCAGGGGAGGTATTTAGGAGGAGCTTACGGAGGGGTTTGGGGCTCAGGCTAGCTTAGAAACCCAAATCCCAGTCAGGGTTAAGATTCTCATAATTAGGGTGTTATTGGGACCCTGGGCTCTAGCTTCCCCCATGGCCTGCTGCCGCACCAACCGTTGTTATAGGGTGCACCTACCCACCACTGCCCCTAAACCCGAGACCCGAAACCCTAAACCCCAAACCCTAAACCCTAAACCCTAAACCCTAAACCCTAAACCCTAAACCCTAAACCCTAAACCCTAAACCCATCTTTGCGTGGTGCATTGGAGCGGTCGAATGCAGCTCTTTCCGGGCTGAGCCCTTTCAGGGCTGAGCCTTGCCTCTAGATCAGTTAAGGGTGTAGGGTTTAGGGTTTAGGGTTTAGGGTTTAGGGTTTAGGGTTTAGGGTTTGGGGTTTGGGGTTTGGGGTTTAGGGGTTAGGGTTTAGGGTTTAGGGGTTTTAGGGGTTTTAGGGGTTTAGGGATTGCGGTTTAGGGGGGGGGGGGGGGGGGGCGCCTTCATCTAAACTTAAACCTAAGGCCGGCAGCCCTTAGAAGTTGCACCACAGGGGCTCTCCCAAGGAACTTGCGGTCGAACCACGCGAGCTCCAGACCCGAAACAACACCCCCGAAAACCTCCCATGTGGGATTAGGGTTTAGGGTTTTAGGGCTGAGGGTTTAGGGTTGAGGGTTGACGGTTAGGGTTGAGGGTTTAGGGTTTAGGGTTGAGGGTTTACGGTTTAGGGTTTAGGGTCGGGTTGGGATGTTCCCTTATATTCACAGTCCTGAATAGGGATTATAATAGGGGGCACTATGAGCTGCAGTAAGGACTGCTAGTATGAGGGCGAACATCCCAACTCTCAACCCTAAACTGCATAAAACCCCCAACAATAAACTCCCCAAACCCAAAGCCCCAAACCCAAAACCCTAAACCCTCCCAAAAGCATTCTCAAACCCCAAGCCCTAAACCCTAAACCCTAAACCCCAAACCCTAAACCCTAAACCCCAAACCCTAAACCCTAAACCCTAAACTCCTAAAACAGTCCCAAAAAAAAACGCAACACTCCGAATTGTTGCCGGCGCCTGAAACTGGCCCAAATCCCGGAAGACGCACGCGATGCCTGAAGCGACTCTAGGCTTCCTAGCTTCCTTGCGGCTCTGAGGCCTCGAAGGGTTTAGGGTTTAGGGTTTAGGGTTTAGGGTTTAGGGTTTAGGGTTTAGGGTTTAGGGTTTAGGGTTTAGGGTTTAGGGTTTAGGGTGTAGAGTTTAGGGTTTAGGGGGGGTTACAGTGTAGGGTTCATCCTTGCTTTACGGCCAAAGCCCCGCTGCAGTCAAAGAGCCTCTCGGGGAACAGGCAAGCTATCCCTAAACCCTAAACCCTAAACCCTAACATCTTTGTAAGCCCTCAGACAGCCAACCCCCAGCTCCAGAACCTCTCCGTAAAGCCCAAGCCCTTGTTGAGAAGCTCGAGAATACCCCCAGGATCTTTATTTCTCTTTATGTCTAAGCGGCGGGTGCCGCAGTATGGCACACATGTCGGGTTTGGGGCGGATGTAGGGTTCAGGGCTCCACCACCCAGCCGTCTCTCTTGCTGAACCTAGCCATGGAGCGCGCAGATCTCTTGGTACCCTCACCCTAAGCCCCAACAGGGTTTAGGGTTTAGGGTTTTTAGGGTTTAGGGTTTAGGGTTTAGGGTTTGGGGTTTAGGGTTTAGGGTTTAGGGTTTAGGGTTTAGGGTTTAGGGTTTAGGGTTAGGGCTTAGCATTCTAAATCGGGGTCCCTTTGGTGAAGACCCCTTGCTGTCGAAGAGTTTTCCATGTAAGCCGAACAGCTACAACATAGAGACCACACTTTGACACAACCCCCAGAGCCCAGACCCACAACCCTGAACCCTGAACCCTCTACCCCAAACTCCCCCTGAACACTCAACCCTAAACCTTTAACATAGGGGTCGTCATAATTTCTAGTAGTATTCCTATATATGGTCCCCTTGTAATTATACTATAATAACCCCCCTCAAAAAAAAACTATTCTAATTCTTCAGGCCCCTACATTAACCCTCAACCCTCAGCCCTAAACCCTAAACCCTCAACCCTCGACCCTCAACCCTAAACCCTCAACCCCCGCCCCAAGCCTACGGCGACTCCAAGCAGCGCGGCTGTTGCCAGCCTGTGCCTCGGAACATCACCGCAAAGCCGAAACTCGAAACGCTTAAACCCTTAAACCCTTAAAAAACCCTAAACCCCAAACCCTAAACCCTTAAACTCTTAAACCCTGAAACCCTCAAACCCCTAAACTCAGGGCCTAGGCCACCCCCTACAGAGGGGGGGCGGCGCTTAAGCCCTTCGACCTCTATGCTATTTGAGCTAGGTTGCTTGCCCGCCTCCCTGGCCCCCCCCCTGGCCCCCCCCTGCCCCCCTGACCGCCCCTGCTGCCCTGCCGGGCCCCTCTGGCCCCCCCTGGCCCCCCTGGCACCCTCCCGCTCCCCCCCACCTCCCGCACAAAAAACAAAAACAAAAAAAGGCCCTTTTTTTGCCCCTCGGACCTGGCCTCAAACCTTTCGAAAGCCAAGCCCAGAAACCCTAAAGCCAGCCCGGCCCAGCCCAGAGTAGGCCCTAAACCCTAAAGGGAGGTTCGAGTAGCCCCGAGTAGGCCCTAAACCCTATTTCCGCAACCCTACGTTGGGGGGCGGCGCGGGTAGTGCCCACGATGGGCCCTCGGACCAGTACTGGTCCCTCATAATAAAGTAATCACCCTCTTCCCGTTCTTGAATCTCAGGGCACCTTCCGGGCCCTTAGACCAGGAGGACCCGGGCCTCTCGCCGAGGTTTGGTCCCTCACCGCCCTGACCCCCCTGGCCCCCTGGCCTGCCCCCGCCCTCCGCTGGCCCCAGCATGTGGGGTGCCTGGCCCGAGCCCGCCCCTCTGAGACCTTGCTGCAACCCTCCCGGAAACTGCCTCCCGACCCCCAATTGCTTTGAGTTCCGGATTTAATGAACGTCATGAAACTGAAAAAGTTTTGAGCAGTGGGCTGTTGTCTGAGTTTAGGCCTAAACCCTAAAAGGAATAGGTTTGGGTGGCTTTGCCGCCTTGGATAGTGTGGGGTGTGGGGTGGGAGAAAAGTGTTAGATGGCGCTCCACAATCGGGCCAAAGCTGCTCTTCGGCACCTCACGAAGCTTTGGAGCTTGTTCCGAAACCTAATCTTCACAGCATCTACGCCCTATCACAGCAAACCCTAAACCCTAAACCCTAAACCCTGAAACCTGGCAGCCCGAGGGAGCTTGAGGTTGATGAGGAGCCTGGGGGCTGATGCGACGTAGGGTTTAGGCGTGAGGGCGCCACATTCACGGCGTGGAGTTTGGCAAGTGCCAGAACCTGGCATCTCTGGGTTTCGTCAAGCAAGGCACAAGCATCTGCCGATTTCTGTAAGTGGCGGCGAAGTCGTCGGGGGTGCACTGTCCACACTTAGGGCTGTATGTTCTGGAGGAGTACTACTTTTCAGAGTTTAGGGTTTAGGGTTTAGGGTTTAGGGTTTAGGGTTTAGGGTTTAGGGTTTAGGGTTTAGGGTTTAGGGTTTAGGGTTTAGGGTTTAGGGGCAGCCCTCGAACCCTCTCGAAACCAAAACCGCCCGGAACCCTACACCCTGGCAGCGCACCATGTGGTGTTTATAGGCTTTATCGATTTAGGGGTTACAGTCCTTCATAGGGATGAGAATAGGGGGGGGGTACTGCCATCCCAACTGAGGACTGTTCGTATGAGGAGGAACATCCCAAGTTCAGGGCTAGGATTACAGGTGTAGGGCTTAGTAGATAGGCTAGAGGGCTTGGGGTTTTGGGGTGTGGGGCTAAGGTTTTAGGGCTTGGGGTCATTGAGGGGGAGCCCCAGCCCCCCACCCTCCACCCCCCCAAGAAGTAAAGAAATCAGTAACAGCAAAACAACTGCGCCTTGGTAAAGTCTCGGGTTTAGGGTGTGGCGCTTGCAACCCCTATATCTTATGGTGTAAGTTACCCAACATGCCCTTTTCAACTCAAATCCTCATTTGGCCATAAAAACCGCGTGCCCTAAACTCGAAACCCTAAACCCTGCAGCTCGAACTAAATACCGAAACTCTAAACCCTTCCTGAACCCCCAGCAATCGACACCCGAGAGCCTACCTGGAAGTTCAGGATACCCTAAACCCTAAACCCTAAACCCTAAACCCAAAACCCTAAACCCTAAACTATAACCCAGCTAGAAGCGTAGTCTTCGCTCACATCAGCCCCTTGGGTAGCCTCAGCTAAGGGAAAAAGACCCCCGAATAGTAGGATCCCTTAAAAATAAGGACCCAATAAGGCACCCCGTACTTTCGGAAACCGCCAATTGTGTTCACAAGTACCATGAACCTCCAAGTATAGTGGGAAGTGAATATGCAGCCCTAAACCCTAAACCCTAAACCCGAAAAGGCCCTCATCTTGCTGAGAAGGGCGCGGTCCCTTCTTCAGGGTGCCGATGTTGAAAACCTCTCTGCAAGGAATCGGATTTGAGGGCTTCGACAACGAGCTGCCTAAACTGAACCAAGGTTTCACAAGTTCCCCTATAGGGTTTAGGATTTAGGGTTTGGGGTTTGGGGTGTAGGGTTTAGGGTTAGGCTTTAGGGTTTAGGGTTTGGGGTTTAGGGTTAGGAGTTTACGGGTACTGCCCCACTCTCTACTACCCCCCTAAGGTTGCCCCCCCATGATTAAGGCCATTTAGGGATAATTAAGCTTAGTTAAGGTTATTGACCCGACGCCCTAAAATCTAGAGCTTGCAGGACTTGGGGGCCAACCCTGGCAACACCGCCTGAATCCACACAACCTGGCGATGTGTTTCTCTACAAGGACCTCGGCTTTGAGGTTCAAATGATGGGATTCTCCTTGGCAACTGAATGGAAGCACATGCGCCCATAAACCCTAAACCCTCAGCCCTCAACCCTACACCCTAAACCCTAAACCCTAAACCCTAAACCCTAAACCCTAAACCCTAAACCCTAAACCCCACAACAGCAGCCCGCACTTGAGGAGGCCTTGGGGAAGCTCCTTGCTTTTGGGACCTCTTGGGCTGTGGAGCAAGCCTCAATACAGTTTAGGGTTTAGGGTTTAGGGTTTCGGGTTTAGGGTTTGGGGTTTAGGGTTTAGGGTTTAGGGTTTAGGGTTTAGGGTTTAGGGTTTAGGGGGGACTTGTCACTTAGGGGTTTATAGGGTCTTAGGGAACTTGATTGAAACTGCACTCGGATGGTCCTTAAAACCCTCTGAGAAGATTGCATAGTATGAATGGTCCTCTTGAACCCAATAAGGGACCATGCCAAATGTCCCCAAAGGCCCACTTGGCACACTTGAGGGTTCTTAATGTGAGCTATGGAACATTTTTTCCTTGCTCAAGGGCACCCTAAACCCTAAACCCTGAACCCTAAACCCTAAACCCTAAACCCTAAACCCTGAACCCTAAACTCCCGACTGGTTGGCCTCCAGGATGCCTTCACGGAAGCCTCGCGGCATGTTGTGTCAGTTTGTTGCGCGGAGTCGTAGGAGAAGTTCTCCGACTATTCCCATGCTTGAAACCCGGTAACCTCTAGAACCCTGAACCCTCAGGGTTTAGGGTTTAGGGTTTAGGGTTTAGGGTTTAGGGTTTAGGGTTTAGGGTTTAGGGTTTAGGGATTAGGGATTAGGGTTCAGGGTAAGAACCACTTGGTTTGGGCTTTGGGCTCTTTTGGGGCGGCGGAGGGGTTGCTCTAGGTAAAGGTCGCCTGCGCAAGTAACGTTGTTAATCGGGTCCCTTCTAACGAGGTCCCCATGCTGGACCTTTTTGGGCTTAGGGCTTGGGGGTGTAGGGTTTAGGGTTTAGGGCTTAGGGTTTAGGGTTTAGGGCTTAGGGTTTAGGGTTTAGGGTTTAGGGTTTAGGGCTTAGGGCTTAGGGCTTAGATTTAGACAAACTTAGAACCTTAGACCCTAAACCCGTGGGCTGCCAAGAAAAGTTGGGCCCCCCCCATGCGCGCTGCCTCAGCTGGACACACCAGCCCTACTTTGGAGTTGAGGGTTTAGTTTTTAGGGTTTAGGGGTTCAGGGTTTAGGGGTCTAGGGTTTACCTTGGAAAAAAGTATAAACTTTTTGGGTATAAGTAGCACAATCGGAACCCAGAACCCAAAAAAGGTGTTAAAGTATAGTACTCCAAAACCCAGGCCAGTCTCCAGGGCAGGTGGAAGCAGTTTGTGTGATTTGCGGGTTTTCCTTTTTTGTAGGGTGTAGGGTTTGAGTCTAGGGCTCAGGGCTGGGGGCTTAGAGCTTCGGGCTTAGGGCTGAGGGCTTAAGGCTTAGGGCTTAGGGTTTAGGGTTTAGGGTTTAGGGATTAGGGTTCGGGGCTTCAAGGGCGAATGGTTCAAGGGCTTATGGGTCGGAGCGTGTAAGGGCTTAAGGGCTGAAGGGTTGGAGGGTGTAGGAATTTCAGGGTTTAAGGGGTTAAGGCGCGAGAGTTTATAGCAACCCCCCAGAAAGGACCTCCCCACCGATCCTCACCAGGATTCAGAAGGAACCATATACACACTCCCCAATAACAGACTAAACCCTAAACCCTAAACCCTAAACCCTAAACCCCAAACCCTAAACCCTAAACCCTAAACTCTAAACCCTACCCGGCTTGCATAGCTTCGGCCCTAGGCTTGCAGAGTAGTATAGAGTTCTTAAGGGAGGGGGTTTAAGGAGTTTAGGGTTTAGGGTTTAGGGTTTAGGGTTTAGGGTTTAGGGTTTAGGGTTTAGGGTTGAGGGTTGAGGGTTGAGGGTTTAGGGTGAACCCAGAATTCCCTAATACTCCCCACTACTTCCTAAGGTACCTACCCATGCAACCGCCTCCCTGCCACAAACAGACTAGGCGTGCCGAAAATGTGCGCTGTAGGAAGCAACCTGGGAGAAAGTACCAAATTCCAGAAAAGACTCCTAAACCCTAACACTCCTCCCCTCAACGCCGAACATCACCCTAAACCCCAAAAAACCCTAAACCTAAACCCTCAACCCAACCCTGAACCCTCAACCCTAAACCCTCAACCCTAAACCCTCAACCCTCAACCCTAAACCCTACACCAGATCCAGCCTGCAAACTGCATTGGGTAGCCAAAGAGGGTGGAGACTCCCAGCGCAAGACGTGCCCCAGCCTGTCACTCCCAAAGCCCAAAGGTTTAGGGTTTAGGGTTTAGGGTTTAGGGTTTAGGGTTTAGGGTTTAGGGTTTAGGGTTTAGGGTTTAGGGTTTAGGGTTTAGGGTTTAGGGTTTCGGGTTTAGGGTTTGGGGTTTGGGGTTTGGGGTTTGGGGTTTGGGGTTTGGGGTTTGGGGTTTGGGGTTTAGGTTTAGGGTTTAGGGTTTAGGGTTTAGGGTTTAGGTTTTAGGGTTTAGGGTTCAGGGATTTGGTAAAACCTTAACCCCTAAGCTCTGGGCCCCTCCAGCAGCTTAACAGTACGAGTGAGTGTGTGTGTGTGCGTATATACGTATATACCTGCATACAGACCTACATTACATACGTACATTGCATACCTTACATACATCACATTCACTCACTCGGCGTCAAACCCAAAGATAGGGAGGGCGGCTACGGTACATACATTACTTAAATGACATGCATTACATACGTTACATACATTGCAGTCAGAAGGCACCGGCACAATCTTCTCCTGGGTTTGCTGCACACCCGCAGTGGAAGTCGACTTGCAAATCAATGTCTCCAATTCCATGATGCTCTTCTTGACTTGCCCTTCCTCAAGCTTTAGGTCAGTGAGTGCCAGCTGAACATCCGCTTTCCTCTCCTACACATGCTTCAAGCACTGCCGCATGAACATCAACCTTTCCATGCGATGCAGGTTCGAAAGCAACTGGCCCTCGGAAGTTTCGATGCGGATGCTTGCCCTCACAATCGACTGTGACCCCGAACTTATGGGTTTGGTGGAGGCCCAGTATGAGAATGGCGCCATGGGCGATGAGACCCTGCTACACTTCACGCGTTTAGCCCTATAGGGTTGAAACCCTATTGTGTTTAAGGTTCATCCCCTGGGAACCTATAATCCCCGCAAGACTTTTCTGGGAATCTTGCTTCTTGGTTCTTGGTTCCAGCCGTGTTAATTAACACTGGGCCAGTGTTAATAAACACTGTCCCAGGCTCAGAAAACCAAGTTATGAAGCTTTATGTCCTTGAGGATGGGTTCTGGGGGGGGAGGGGTACCATATACATATATATGTATATACACACACACATACATACCCGAAATCCGCACACAGATCACGTGTGCACACCATTCTCAGAGAAGAGGTGTCGATCTGAGTGGGGGAACACAGGCATGTGTATATATATATATATATACATGAATGCATGCATGCATGCATGCATGCATGTACATACACATATGTATGGGTTATGCGCTTGGGAAGCAAAAAAACCGAAACGAAGGGCCGCCTATAAGGTGTATCCCTATGTTGGGCACATTACGGCCCGCACATGCACACAAACACAAACGCGGGAATCAACTCAACGTACCTTTATGGGATTCATGTTGTCGTTGAGGAGTTCGGGTTTGTGTGGCTGTGTTGGGTTCAGCTCAAGTGCACCCTACACTCTACACCCTACTGTCGGTTGAGGGCCCGAAGACTGCGGCATTGGGGTTTAGGCTTTAGGGTTTAGGGTTTAGGGTTTAGGGTTTAGGGTTTAGGCTTTAGGGTCTAGGGTTTAGGGTTCAGGGTTTAGGGTTTGGGGCTTAGGTTTACTTGCCAGGCTTAAAATAAGGTTTTGGGAACCGAAAATCAAGTCCCGGAGGCTTAAAATAAGGGTTTGGGCACCTCAAATTAAGGCCCGGAGGGGTAACACAGGGATTATTCATTATGCTCAATCATTTTTGGGGGGCTCTGAAGCAAATATTAGCTGCACATCTTTCATTTTTAGGGGGGAGCTCTTAAGCAAACATTAGCTACATCCGTACAAGGTCTGCATGTGACCCCGTCAGTCCGAGACAAGGACGGCCCATGGGTCCAAAGTGTCGTAGTTCAGCAGAACATTCCCGCTCACCGCCTTGCACCCAACTGTTAGGGTTTGAGTTTGGGGTTTAGGGTTTAGGGTTTAGGGTTTGGGGTTTAGGATTTGGGGTTTAGGGCTAATGTTTAGGGTTTAGGGTATAGAGTATAGGATGTAGGGCATGGGGTTTGAGGTTTAGGGTTCACCCTAAACCCCAAACCCCAAACCCTAAGCCTTAAACCCTACCCCTAGACCCTAAACCCCAAAAACCCTAAGACCTCCCCCAAACCCTGTAAACGCCGAAGAACAAAGCCCCCAAGGTGCCAGAGACTGCAGAACCCAAAGACCCAAGGGTTCCCATCGCTCACTAGAACAGCGCTAGGGTTCAAAATTTCGGATCTAGGGGTTTGGGGCTAACCCTACACCCTACATCCTACACCCTACACCCTACACCCTAAACCCTAAACCCTAAACCCTAAATCCTGGGGTTTAGGGTTTAGGGTTCAGGGTTTAGGGTTCATGGTTTGGAGGTCCTGGGCTCACGCAGCAAAGCTGGGACAGATCTCGAACTTTCCCCCCGTATGCAGGGTTTAGGGTTTAGGGTTTAGGGTGTAGGGAACCCCAAGAGCCTCAGTTGAGCAACTTACAAGAGATTTAGGCTTAGGTTTAAGGGGTTTAGGGTTTAGGGCTTAGGGCTTAGGTTTTGAGGGGTTTGATGGTTTTAGCTTGATTAGGGTTGAGGATAGTTAACCCAAAGCCTTAAAACACCCGAACATAAGTGAACATGGGTGTTGCTGCGGGCACCTGTTTTTTCCGGACAAGTTTCAGAGCCAACAAGAGCAATGTATCTCCAAGGGGCAGATGGAGAATTCTCTGCTCATTTCGAGTGAGACCTGCTGCGGACAGTTCTTGTCCCAGCCGACGGAAAGTGCATGCCTGCCAGGCGTAGACCGGCGCGCGCCATGAAAAAAACGCAAAGGAGGAGCGGCCCTAAACCCTAAACCCTAAACCCTAAACCCTGAACCCTAAACCCTAAACCCTAAACCCTGAACCCTAAACCCTAAACCCTAAACCCTAAACCCTAAACGAAACTCCCCCTCTGGCTCTGGCCTGCATGCCGGCAGATGCTGCACGTGTGAAATAAGAGACTCTCAGTCCTCATAGACTTGCGAGGACATGGTTTCCTGAATGAGCTGCTCCAGCATTGCCGCTGTCTTTGGGTCCTTGACTGCTTGAACAAGGCTAGGCAGCGACATCCAGCAAGGGGGCTCCACTGGCTTGGGCTGCACAGGCGAAGGCATTGATGGTGATATCTTGCATGCGGCCTGCACGTAGTTGATGAAGAGCTCCTCAACGACCTGGCGCGAGAAAGCCGGGGTCACCACGACCTTGAGGCTCTGCGCGTTTGCGAAGAGCACTGCGCGCTGAAACATCTTCCCCGACCGTGCGACCACGCACATGCAGACGTCGCAAGGCTGCCGGCTCTTTCTGAGCCCGTGAATGATGGGCTTCGTTTCTCGCCAGTCTGCGACGATCAGAAGGGCACCACTCCTGCCATCTTGCTCCCGCCAGGAGAGAAAGCCCGACCCTTTCTTGTGGCAAACGAACTTGCAGCCCAGCACGGCGGCAAGGTGCTGCAACTCTTTGTGTACCTCACGGTGTTCAGGCTTCCGGTAATGTTCGAAGCACCACACAAGCCACGCATCAACTTCAGCCGGGCCATCAACTTTCGGTGTAGCCATGGTAGCTGTGCTGAAGCGGAGGAAAAAGCTGTCTTGGGCACAGAAGCCTGCTTGGACCCTGCATCCTTGAACTCCTTCTCAACTTCCCACGTCTAAGGCTTCACGAAAGGAGAGCTTCAGGAAGGGACTTCCCAGCAAGGGCATTTGGTTTAGGATTTAGCGCCTGGAAGGTTTCAAGGCTTCTGCAAGGGCAGCCCTGAACCCCAAATCGATGGAAGTGGAAAGCTACCCAGCTGCAACCCTAAACCCTAAACCCGAAACCCTAAACCCTAAACCCTAAACCCTAAGCCTGTCCAAGAATAGACCATTCGACTCGTGGTGCCATCGACTCAGTTGTGTGGAGGTTCGGCTTTCCGTGGTTTCATGGTGTCTTACTTGGAGGTTCATGGTACTTAATAACCCAATAATAACTGTACTTATAGCAAAATAACCATATTAGGGCACTTAAGGGGCTTTTAAGTGGGTTAAGAGTACCATGAACCTCCAAGTACGGTGCTATTCTCGGCACCCAAGAAGCCCAGAGCCCTCGAAACCCTAACCTCTAAACCCCAAACCCCAAACCCAAAAAAAACCCAAAGCTTCCAAATCCTCCAAAATCAGGGCCTTGCCGAAGGTTAGGAAGCCAAAGGCCATGACCAGAGCCTCAGGAGGGTTATGGGGTTTAGGGCTTGGGGTTTACCCTAAACCAAACCCTAACCCGAAACCCTAAACCCTAATTAAGCCCTTGGGCGATTCTTTGAAGAAGGGTTTACCGCTATCCGCAGCCTTGGGGGAAGGTCGAGTGTCCTAAGCGGTTTAAGGTTTAGGGTCCAGGGGCTTAGGGTTTAGGGTTTAGGGTTGAGGGTTGAGGGTTGAGGGTTGAAGGGTTGAAGGGTTGAAGGGTTGTGAAGGGTTGAGGTTAGTAACAGGCGCTCTTCGTAGGGGTGTCTACACCTGGAGGTTCATGGGTACT
>CAJNDS010000580.1:636775-674275 GCA_905221605.1 Symbiodinium natans | reverse complement strand
CGTGGAGAGCAGGGCGACGAGGACCAACATCTGCGGGTTCACCTGGGATCTTCGACGATTCAGGGTTTTTTTAGGGTTTAGGGTCCAAACCCTAAACCCAAAAAACCCAAACCCCAATTCTAAACCCAAAAATACCAAACCCCAAACCTAAGCCCTGAAGCCAGAACCCAAAAACCCCGACCCCAAACCTAAACCCTAAACCCTAAACCCTAAACCCCAAACCCTAAACCTCAAACCCTAAAGCCCCTAAAGCCCCTAAAGCCCCTCAAGCCCCTAAAGCCCCTAAAGCCCTGATCCTTGGGACTCGGCCAGGCTTTGCGAGGCCGCAGCCACGGCGGGGGCCCTGGCGGGCTTTAGGGGTTTGGGGCTTAGGGTCTCGGATCTGGGGTTTCGGGGTTGGGGCTTAGGGTTTAGGATTGGGGTTTCGGGTTTAGGGTTTCGGGTTCGGTTTAAGGCTTAGTGAGGGGTTTGGGGTTCAAGGCTTCGTCTGATCTGGTTGCCACAAGTCGTGTGAATTCGTCCACTCTCGGAAACTCGCCCTGTGCTTTCTGAGCCCTCGTCGCGAGATGAGACCCTAAACCCTAATTAAATCCTAAACTCTCAACCCTCAACCCTCAAATGCAGCTTTCGGGTTTAGGGCTCTAAAGGGTCTCACTGAGATTTTACTCTGGGTTTGAAGGCTCGATCAGGTCAAGGTTTCGGGCTTTGACGGTTAGGCTTTAGGGTTTTAAGGGCTAAGGATTTAAGGAGTTCAGGCTTATTTACTACATTCATAAGCCACAAAAAAGGTGTACACTTTCAGTTCTATAGGGGATTATAGTATCCCAAAAAGTTTAAAGTGTGCTCATTCACCTACTTAGCAAGGCTCTCTGACTCTTGGGTAGGAGTTTCTCACACCCTAAAACCCTGAACCCTAAACCCTAAACCCTAAACCCTAAACCCTAAACCCTAAACCCTAAACCCTAAACCCTAAACCCTAAACCCTAAACCCAACTGATCGGGGCAGCGGCTGATGTGCGAAGACGCCGCCAGCAGCATAGCCTCGAGACCCGGAAGCCCTAAACCGATGATACAAAATGCTGCTTGTAAGGGTTTAGGGGTTGCCCCAGTTTCCCTAAACACGCAAACACTCAACCATATACCCTGTAAAACCCAAGGGCCCATACTTCAGAACCCTTGAAAGAAGGTAAGGGACCATACTCAAGGACCATGAAACTCCCAAACCCTAAACCCTAACCCCTAAACCCTAAACCCTACAAAACCATGAAACTACCCTTTAGAACCTGGCATCCCGTCGCCCGCCATGGCCCGCGCTCCCATCGAAGAACCGCTTGACAACAAAAAGTACCACCTCGAAAGGCCCGGAAAGGGCCAGGGCTGCAACAAAAGCTTGGGGTTTAGGGTTTAGGGTTTAGGGTTTAGGGTTCAGGGTTTAGGGTTTAGGGTTTAGGGTTTAGGGTTTAGGGTTTAGGGTTTAGGGTTTAGGGTTTAGGGTTTAGGGTTTAGGGTTTAGGGTTTAGGGTTTAGGGCTTCGGGTTCAGGGGTGTAGGTAGAGCTCGCGAGGGTTGGGTGCTGAGGAGTTGCAGGGATGTCAGGAGGGGACCCTGATAAGGGTTCTGGATGCCGAGCTGTAGAGTCGGAGTTACGGGGATTAGGGTTTAGGCTGTTAGGGTTTAGGGTTTAGGGTTTAGGGTTTAGGGTTTAGGGCTTAGGGCTTAGGGCTTAGGGCTTAGGGCTTAGGGTTTAGGGTTTAGGGTTTGCAAGAATTCCTGTGAAACAGGTACTCTTGGCTGCTTCCTACGTGCGACTCGCAAGTATCCGCAGCTATCAGATCAAGGTGGGGGAAAATCAGGGCGTGCTTCGCACCGCTTAGCCGTGCCACAGCCATAGACCTGAAGTATCTGTCCATCATCTGGAATCGCTTGGGCACTACCATCACCGTGCAAGTCTAGCACTTGCATGGTAGCGGAGCTGCCGAAGGAGGATCGGCAGCAAGAAAACGATCCAGGGATAAAACGACCAGCTGTGTTCGTGCCCAGCTGGGAACAAGTGCTATGTCAGAGGACGGTGGTGGTGGCAACAAGTCCAAGATACCGTCGTGGGATGGAGGGAGCGAAAGCTTCCAAGCGTACTGCGAAGCAGCTCTACTCTACGAGCAGACAACCAAGTTTCAAGATCGTTACCTGGTTGGCCCACGACTCGTGGGAGAGCTACACGGGGCCGCAAGACGCTTGGTGGTCGGTCAGCGAGCAGATTGGGTAAGCTTCAATGGTGGAGTGGAACGCCTTCTCCAGCACCTCCGTGCATCCTTGGGGAAACCTCAAGTACCAGAGTTGACCGATTTGCTCGTGAGATACTTCAAGACCTCAAAGCGACGACAGGGTGAGTCGATGGGCGACTACATCACTCGGAAGACTGAACTGTATGTCAGGGCTCAGCAGGCGATGAGCCGAGTTCGTCCACATCATGATCATCCAGTAAGGAGATCGACACCGGCAAGTTGGTCGTGGAACTCAGGAAGACGCAACAGCACAGGCTCGTGGGGCGAGTCAACAACCGAAGAGCCAGCTGATGAACAGACCGCAGGGCCGGGTGTGGAAGCACCTCGAGAGGTCATCTATGAGTACGAAGAGTCACAGGACAGCGGCTGGGATCGAAGTTACTGGCAGCAGCAGTGGTCCTGGTGGAGCTCTCCAGCCTGGAGCCGGTCCCGACCTGACTGGTACTCGGGCCAGGAAGGCTCCCAATGGGGAGCCGACTTTTTGCCAGAGTTGGTACCTGAGTTTGTGCAAGCATGGTTACTCCTACAAGATGCCAACCTGGAAAGTCATGAGAAGAACACCGTGATCGTGGCCACACAGGGCGTCATGACTCTGGGAAGGGTGTCACAGGAACTCCGGAATCAATTCGCCGACGTGGACCTCAAGAAGCGCGACGGTGGCAAGAAGTACCAAGGCTACCTGGGCGAGCAGATTGAAGATGAAGGTGATGCTCCGGAAGACGAACATGCAGACTTCAACGCGACAGAAGAGCTTACTCCAGAAGGATTGGCTATGTGGAGCGAAACCGAAGTGGAGATCCAGAGTGCCATGGCTGCTCTCCAACAAGCTCGGCGCACCTTGAAAGGCGCAAGGGAGAGACAGAAGGAAGTGAAGCAGAACAGACAATACTTTCGAAGCTCCTCCTCCAGCGGAGGCAAGGGTCTGGAGAAGATCACATGCTTGCGATGCGGCAAGCTGGGGCACAAGGCCGCGCAATGCCCTGCGGAGAGGCCGCAAGGAGGTTCCTCCAAGGAGATGGCGCCGTTCGTCTGCTTCACCAACGAGGTCGCCCAGGCAGTGGCTGAGGAAGTGGCATGCTCCATCGACAACACCGTCACCAAGATATCCACTGCCGAGGCCGTACGCACCGGCAAGGCGGTAGTCGACTGTGGAGCTACAAAATCTTTGGGCTCCGTGACTGCGCTGGAGAATCTACTACGCCTGAGCCGTCATCAACATCATCATGTGGATACCAACGACACCCCGGTGTTCGGCTTCGGAAATAGTTCCGAGGACAAGTGCTTGTCCACGTTACACCTACAAATCAAGGCGGATGATCAGCCAGGGGTCATGAAGATTCACGCATTGGACCGCGGGCAAGGCCCGATATTGCTCTCCGTGTCAACACTGAAGGCATTGAAGGCCGTCATAGATTTTTCAGATGGCAGCATGGTTCTTCGTGCCGTGAATCCAAGGCGCATTGTGCAGCTAGAAGAGTCCAGCACGGGGCACCTTCTTCTTCCACTTACCGGTGATCTCCTCGAAGGTGCAAGATCAACAACATGTTCGGTGCCAGCTCTCCAGGACTATGTGACCGGTGAAGTTCAAGTCAACAAGGACAATCACATAGGAAATTCGCAGCACTCGGCAAGCCCTGAGGCCGAGTAGGGACAGCTCCTTCCTGATCTGAGTCTTGACGGAAAAGGGAAGGCCGGGAGTAGAGGGATATCAAGACAGGGGTTTTCCACAACTGAATCTAGTTGTGCACTTAGTGTTAACGACGCAAACCAGAGAGTGATTTCTTCAGATAATGCTAGCATGGGTCAGTCGAGCAATGTACAGCAAGCCGCAGCCACCCAGCATACAAGCATTTGCGCGACAGCATCCTCTTCAACGTGTCCTCATGGCGGATCTCACGGCGAAGGAGTTGCGTCAGATCCTGGTGGGCATGGGCGAGAATCCCCCCGACAAATGGTCCAAGATCGAGCTGAAACATCGGCTCTCCGAGATTGCCGAGGTGGATGTGACCAAGAACCTCAAGAACAAGGGCCAGAATCCATCACCAGCCCAAGTGCTCATAAAGGAGTTGACGCAAGCCAGTCGCAAGAAGAAAGTCGACCTGCTGGCATTTTGCCAGGGCCGGCTCCACATGAACAACGTCGACCACATGACGATGGCCCGACTGGAAAGTGCAGCCATGAAGAAGATCATGACAACCACGCCGGGAGACGGTCGAGATCTAGTGGGGTTCGGGAAGCACAGTGCCTGGACCTACGAGGAGGTGGCTCGTCAAGATGTTCCTTACAGCAAGTGGATTCAGCAGACCTTCCAAGAGGGAGGCGAGACCTGCGATCCGCTCCTTCAGCGTCTGGCTCTCTGGTTGCAGACTCGAGACCAGGAGGAGATGCATCCGGAGACACCACAACAAGACACATTGGAGCGCCTGGTTCAGGAAGTCAAACAGCAAGCAATGGCTACCCGGACACGGCCAAAGAGCGCAGGAGCTCCCAAGGCAAGTTCCTCCAAGATGAATGTCAAGGACGATGCCAGTCAGGAGATTGGGACGCTGAAGCAGATCGTTCACAATCTCCAAGAAGAAATTCAACAGATGAAGTCCGAACCTTCCCGCAAGAAGGCCTATCGCACAGAGGAGGAGTCGGAGATCAGTGGCACCGACGGCTCCTTCCAGAAGGTGGATTCGAGCATGACGAAGATGCCGTGATGACGGGCGGTGAGGGTGAGATTGGAGCTGCAGCCCTAGAGAGCTCCGAACTTAGTGCCTCGCAAAAGCTCAGTCTGCAATTGTCCAGTGGGAAGGCCCGTTCATTAGAAGCTGCCGCGTGGTCCTTAGTTCCGAGTGTTTTCCAGGATCTGATCTCTAGTCAAAGAACGATGTTCCTTGAGATCTGCTGCAGCCCCGATAGCATCCTCACGGAAACCATTCAGTCGCTCACGGGAAAGCCCGAAGCCGCAAGTAGATGTAGCCATTGGAATTGCGGGGACCTTAGTACGGGGGAAGGGGTGAAACATATATTGCAGCGACTGGAGATTGAGAGGCCAGTCCACGTGTGGCTGTCGCCACCGTGTGGACCATATTCTCCCTTGCAAAATGGAAACTGCAGGACCCCAGAACAACAACAGGCCCTAGAAGCGAAGCGAGCTGAAGCTATGAGGATTTATGTAGGAGCATGTATAATCTTTCATGAATGCGTGCAACGAGGAATCCATGTCTCACTGGAATTGTCTGAACGATGCCAGGCATGGCGGCTTCCGCTGTTCTACAATCTGAAGCAGAAGTATTCCCTGTACGATTCGGTGTGTAAGGGATGTAGAGTTGGGTTGCGGGATAAGCAGGGTTGCCTGTTGCAGAAAGGTTGGCGAGTCATGACTACCCACCGGAAACTGGCTGAGGCCCTGAACCTCCCCTGTAGATGCCCCCGTAACCAGAAGCATGGGAGATGTGAAGGTTCCGAGGCCTCCCAAAGTGAACGTTATACCAAGGTCTTTGCCAAACTAGTAAGCCAAGCGACTCTCCAGGAGTTAGATTATTCCGGAGTCCTCTCGGAGGGGCAAGGAAGCAGCCAACTGGCAAGTTGTTTCGGTGAAGGATCTCGATGTATGTGCGCAGAGGTGTCCTTGCCCAAAAGACCACGTATCTGCGGTCACTGTCTGCTCCAAACAGAGGGACTTATCCTAGGATCTGGGAAGGCTTCCACAAGTTCGGCAGATAGCGTTCAGAGAAGTGGGCATTTTGACGTTGATGGGAAGGTTTCGGAGGGAGGTTCGGACGAAGGCGAGGAAGGGGTTGAAGTTGAGGCAGAGTTGTTTTGTGAAGAGAAGATTCAAGAACTTGAGATCTTGGCCTCTAGGCTCCTCAAACATCAAGACTTCCAGCGCTCCACATGCGAACAGTTCCTGGAGCTTATTCCCTTCAAAGTCCAGAAAAGGCACAGGAAAATGCTAGGACCTGAACCCGCCATCTATGTTACCCTAGGCGCTTATTCCCATGGCAACCACTACGGAGTCACCAATCGTTCCAAGCAGTTGCCCAACACTACTAAGTATCTTCTGAACTACATGTATCATTGGAACGGAGGGAGCTTCACTAGTACATCACTTGCCATCAATATGGCACGACAGTGTCCCATTCATAGAGACATCCACAACGACCCGTTGTACCCGAACCGGTTGATCGGACTAGGGGAATATGAAGATGGAGGCCTCTGGGTGGAAACACCTGGAGAAATAGAAGAAGGGGGGGCCTGGCGCAAGGTCTCCAAGGATGGACGTCTGGTCTACGGGCAAGTACAGGCCACTCGTCACAGGCTAGTAACGTTTCCCCCCAAAGCATGGCATGGTCCTGAGGCCTGGAAAGGAAACAGGGTGACTTTGACTTCTTTTGTGAGCAGGGGTTTCAAGCAGTTGCAGGAAAGCGAGGTTCAGGAGTTAAGGGCCATGGGATTTCGAGTGCCAGTTTGCAGCAACAAGCCATCACAAGCTCTGGTAGGAACTGAGTCGAAACAGGATTCTTCCAGTAGCAAGCACATTGAACATATCCGAAAACAGCTTTACAGATTGCACGCAGCTACCGGACACGGGAGTTTGAGATCTCTTGTTGAGATGCTTAAGCGGAGACATGTTCAGCCCGAAGTGCTCGAAGTTGCAAAACAGTTTCGATGCTCAATCTGCGAAGAGCGACGAGGTGTTCAACCAAGACACCTCGCGTCCCTTGAAGTGATGCCCCCAAAATGGTCCACGGTCTCCGCCGACATAGGCCACTGGAAACACCCAAACACTGGGGAACAAGTCCAGTTTATGTTGGTGATTGATGAAGGATCTAGGTTCAGGGTGGCTAGGATTCTCTCAAAGGGGTCCAAGCAACAACCCAGAGCCGCGGCTTGTTTGGGTTATCTCCGCGAGGGATGGGCTCAGTATTTCGGGATGCCCAAAACCTTAAGATTGGATCCGGCTGGAGTTTTCAGAGGTCAGGAGTTTGTAGAGTTCTGTGACAGGGAAGGTATCTTTCTTGATAACGCACCAGCCGACGCACATTGGCAGGTGGGAGTGTGCGAAAATGCCATTCAAGGAACCAAAACCGTCCTGGATAAGATCTGCTCAGAGAATCCTGAAGTTTCCCCAGAGACGGCACTTACCATGACCGTAGCCGTTTTTAATCAACGTGAGCACATTCGAGGCTTTAGTCCGATCCAACATGCATTTGGGAGAAGTCCAGATAGCACGGGCCGTCTCCTGGAAGGTAGCTCCAGTGTACCCGAGGAAGCTTTGCATGAATCAGCTAGCCAAGAGTTCGAAGCGAGCGCACGACTTCGTGAGGCCGCGGAACGCGCACACTCCACTTGGAATGCGAGTCAAAGAATCAGCCGAGCTAAGAATTCGAAAGCTCGACCCAACATTCCCTACGAGCCGGGGGATCTGGTATATTTTTGGCGATCTCAAGTTTCAGGTCAAAGTCGGACAAGCCCAGGATCGAAGCGTGGACGATTTCTAGGTCCGGCACGGATATTGGCCACCGAGAGCCGTAAGGACGCAGATGGCACCCTTCGACCAGGAAGCGCCGTATGGTGTATCCGAGGACGCCAGCTAATCAAGCGCGCTCCTGAACAACTTCGACCTGCATCAGAACGCGAGGAAATGTTGGACAGCCTGGCAAGACAAGGGGGTGAGCTAAGCACACCCTGGACTTTTACGAAACTGGCTGAAGAGATCGGAGGCAATCAGTACGAGGACGCGACGGGTGATATTCCCACGGACAGGGAATGGAGCCGAGCACAAGATCCGGAGGAAGAAGAACAACCTGCCCGATTTCGCATCACTCGGAAGCGAGCTGCAGAACAACCAGTCCATCAGATAGACGAACTTGAGAGAACGCCGTCGGCCAGTTCCAGAGGTCCCAGAACGACATCGATGCAAAATCTAGCAGTGGAACAACCCGAACGCTGGTTTGACCAGGTGGACGAGCAGGCATGGACAGCTCAAGAATGTGGGTTTTGGACGGATGAACAAGCAGCAGTGGAGATTGCCATCGACCTTCCACAAAACGGCCACCAATGGGAGAAAGCAGCCAAAGACTTAACCGCGTATTTTGTGAGCGCGATGCGGAAGCAAGCTACAGAAGTTTCAGAACGAAAACTTTCAGCTGCTGACAAGGAGAAGTTTAAGGCGGCAAAAATGGTAGAGGTCAAGAACTTTCTTGCGGCACGAGCCTTCGAGGCACTGCCTCCTCACTTACAACCATCACGAGACCAAGCCATTGGGATGAGGTGGGTTTTAACATGGAAAACAAAAGATACCGGCGAGATCAAGGCCAAGGCACGTGCTGTGCTGCTGGGATATCAGGATCCCTGCTACGAACATCGCTCCACTACCTCTCCTGTCATGACACGACAATCGCGTCAGTTTCAACTTCAACTGGCCGCAAATCAGAAGTGGTCTGTATTTAAAGGAGACGTCAGCGGGGCATTTTTACAGGGTAGGTCCTACCCCAGCGAACTCCATTGCGTGCCTTGCGATGAAATTTGCGCTGCTATGGGGGTTCCGGCGGGGTCTATTACAAGACTTCGCCGAGCCTGCTACGGGCTCGTAGACGCCCCGCTCGAGTGGTATCGCACGGTATCCGAAATGTTGGCATCACTCGGCCTCACAAGGCTGTGGAGCGACGCGTGTGCTTGGGTGTATCGCAAGCACGGCCGCGTATGCGGCATGATTACAGGACATGTAGATGATTTTTTATTTTCCGGAAACAGCTTGGATGCAGATTGGGCTCGAATCATCCAGGAGATCAAAAGCCGCTTTCAATGGGGAGACTGGGAGCAGGATAACTTCGTTCAATGTGGGGTTCGGGTGACCAAGGTTGAACAGGGGTTTCAGTTGTCCCAGGAAACCTATGTGAACAACATTCCCGAAATTCCCGTGAATAGTAGCCGTAGGAAGGACTCTCGAGCCGAAACCTCAGCTTGGGAGAAGAGTCAACTAAGAGGGCTTCTGGGTGCGTTGAGTTGGCACGCGCAACAGGTCGCACCCCACATCTCTGCCCCGGTAGGCCTCCTCCTGAGTGAAGTAAACGTGAGCACCGTAGATACCCTCCTGAGGGCTAACCAACTTCTCCATCACACCCAAGCCCGAAAAGATCATCGAATGCTCATACATCACTTTCCTGAAAACGTTCCGCTAGGGCTCTTCGCTTGGGTTGACGCTGCAAGTCAAAACCGGGTATGTGGGGGGAGTACACAAGGACTCTTCATTGGAATGGCACCGGTCAGCTTGCTGGAGGGAGAGGTATGTAACGTGACACCCATCAGCTGGTCTTCCCACAAAGTGGATCGTGTGTGTAGATCACCAGGCGCGGCGGAAACCCAAGCCGCCGTGAATGGTGAAGACGACCTGTTTTATGCAAGGTACCAATGGGGTGAAATCATGTTTGGCCAAGTCGATACTAAGGACCCCAGCGCCACTGTACGACGCGTCGTAGGATGTGTCATCTCCGACTCAAGGAACGTCTTTGATAAACTTCAGACTGAGGTGGTATCCATCAAGGGAGCGGAGAAGCGAAGCAACATTGAGCTCCTCAGCATCAAGCAATCTCAACAATCCAACGGCGTGAAGGTCAGATGGGTCCATTCAGAGGCTCAGTTGAGCAACTCCTTGACCAAGCACAACGGCGGACGTGAACTTGAACTATTTTATCGCATGGGACATCGATGGCGAATAGTAGAAGATAGTTGTATGCGATCAGCCAGACGTCGCAAGGCTGACGGATTATCTCCACTACAATCTACATCCTCCATCACAGAAGACACCGCAGCAGCAGTGCCAAAGCAAGAACATCGTAGGTGAATCACTCTCTGGATTTCTCTTTTGAAGGAAGTGGCGGGGATGCAAGAATTCCTGTGAAACAGGTACTCTTGGCTGCTTCCTACGTGCGACTCGCAAGTATCCGCAGCTATCAGATCAAGGTGGGGGAAAATCAGGGCGTGCTTCGCACCGCTTAGCCGTGCCACAGCCATAGACCTGAAGTATCTGTCCATCATCTGGAATCGCTTGGGCACTACCATCACCGTGCAAGTCTAGCACTTGCAGGGTTTAGGGTTTAGGGTTTAGGGTTCAGGGTTCAGGGTTTAGGGTTTTAGGGTTTTAGGGTTTAGGGTTTAGGGTTTAGGGTTTAGGGTTTAGGGTTTAGGGTTTAGGGTTTAGGGTTTAGGGTTTAGGGTTTAGGGTTTAGGGTTTAGGGTTTAGGGTTTAGGGTTTGGGGTTTCAAATATGTAGAGTCTCAAAGCTCTGTGCGCAGCCAGGCAAGCAAGTTGTGGAATGTGTGAAGCCGCCGCATGAGAGTTAACAAGACCAACAGTAGGAACAAAACAGGGTTTAGAGCTTAGGGTTTAGCGGTCAGGGTTTAGGGTTAGACCCAAGGGCAACCGAGGCATAGAACAGGGTACCCTTTTTGGTTTAAGGAGGTTCAGAAGCCACAACCCAAAGCCCCTTGTGCCCCAGCAACAAAGCCTGAACCCTAAACCCTCAGCCCTAAATCCCGACAACCCCAACGCCCTTCCCCCCCCCCCCCCCCCCCCCCCCCCCCCCCTCCCAAAAAAAAATAAGCCTTCAACCTCAAACCCTCAACCCCATAAACCCTCAACCCCATAAACCCTCAACCCCATAACCCCTCAACCCCATAACCCCTCAACCCTCAACCCTCAACCCTAAACCCTAAACCCTAAACCCTCAACCCTCAACCCTCAACCCTAAAGGCTTGCTAAAAGCTTGACCCCTCCGGGAGCCCCAGCGTAGGAAGTCGCCAGGGTGCCCAGCAAGGAAAACCTCCACGGAGGTTTCAGGACGTTGTGGGGTTGGGGAGTTGAGGGTTTAGGGTTTAGGGTTTAGGGTTTAGGGTTTAGGGTTTAGGGTTTAGGGTTTAGGGTTTAGGGTTTAGGGTTTAGGGTTTAGGTTGACCTCTTGAGGGCCGAAGACCCCGGGAAATTGAGGAAGATGCCTTGACTCACTACATAGCTTAAACCCAAAACCCAAAACACCCTCAACTCTATACACCTTCATTCAGATTGGGCTCGCAGCTCTGGGACATAGATGGCTTCAGGGTCTCGGGGTTTGGGGGACCCTAAACCCTGAACCCGAAACCCTAAACCCTAAACCCTGAACCCTAAACCCTAAACCCTAAAACCTAAACTGTGGGCCTCTTGGGGTTTGCAGGTCCTGGGTCTTGCGCTTGGGGGGGGGGGGGGGGGGGGTGGAGGATTTGAGGTTTTGGGGGTTGTGGGTTGGGATGTTCCCCTTATACTAACATGTCCTAAACCCGAAACCCTAAAACCTAAACCCAAAACCCTAAACCCTGCACCCTATTATAATCCCTATAAGGGACTGTTAGTGTAACAGGGAACATCCCCCCAAGGTGTGAGGCTGAAGGGGCTGTAGGTCTTCAGGGCTCCAGGCGGCCTTAGGTTTGAGGGCTTCACCTGTTTTTTGGGGTTTAGGGTTTAGGGTTTAGGGTTAGGATTTAGGGTTTAGGGTTTAGGGTTTAGGGTTTAGGGCTTCACCTTTTTTTTGGGGTTTGAGGGCCAAGGGGTTTGAAGTTTGTAGGGCTGCGTCTGAACTTCGGGAATCGTGTTCGGGGGGGGGGGGGGGGCGGGATTCGGGATTGGGGGGCTTCGTGAATTGGATACGGCGCAAGATGTCACACAAGTTTAGCTCAAGCCTAAGTGTTCAGGTTTTTGGGGGGCTCTTTTGGGTTTTGGGGTTTTAGATTTGGGGGGTGGTTTTGGGGGGCTTTGGGGTCTTCTCAAGGATCGAGCCAAGTCCATGGGCTCTCCCCTTTGCCACCTCTTTTAACTTCAGTAGGGTTTAGCGTTTAGGGTTTAGGGTTTAGGGTTTAGGGTTTAGGGTTTAGGGTTTAGGGTTTAGGGTTTAGGGTTTAGGGTTTAGGGTTTAGGGTTTAGGGTTTAGGGTTTAGGGACCCCGATCACCTTTTTCCCTTGGCTAAGAAGGACCGAGGTGCGGTGACATGTTTTCCTTCTTGTGGTTACCCTAGCCCGAAACCCTAAACCCTAAACCCTAAAACCCGAACATCCCGGCCAGCCCGCGAGGAACTGAGCCGCGGGCTTGGCCAGCTGGGCGAAGGAGCGCAAGCAGCAGAGCGGAAACAGTACGGCCTCTGGAGGGTCACCCCTTTTTTCTGGTCCTAAACCCTAAACCCTAATTAGGTACCTTGGATCCGCTTAGAATTATATCCCCAATGTGCCCCGGTTCCCCCCCCCCCCCCCCCGTGGTGTGTTCCCTTTGGCGGGCTTGGGGTGGGCTGGTGTTAAGGCTCACGGTTTAAGGTTTGAGGTTTAGAGTTCAGGGTGCAGGGTCAAAGGTTTAGGGTCCCCCCCCCCCGCCGGTGGTGTGGTTGGGGGGTTGGGGTTAGGGTTTATGGTTGAAGCTTGGGTTTAAGGTTCAAGGTTTAAGGTTTAGAACCGGGATTATATATTTACATGGTTGCACCCCGACGTCCCCCCCTCTGCCCCCACCCCCTCCTTGGTGGTTGGTACTAGGGTTGACGGTGTTGGGCCCAATTTTGGGCCTCAAAGTTTCAGGTTTTAGGCCGGGAAAGGGGGGAGAAGGAGGGGAGGGGAAGGGAGAGGGGGGGGGAGAGAAGACTTGACATACCCGTGCATTCCTAACCTCAGCTGCTTCCAGGACCCCCATCTAACGGTTGGAACTTGTTGCTTGAAACCATACGGTCCAACCCTAAACCCGAATGCGGCTAAGCAACACCTCTTCGCCCTAGGGTGTGATGTACGCCCTCCCCCCAGCCCCCCAGAATGTGGGCCCCTGTACCGTTACAGCAGGTTTTTGTCTAGGCTTTTTGGGTTTAGGGGCTTAAAGGGCTCCAACAAAACCAACCTGCACATTACACCCGCTTTGGGGCCGTCTAACATCCACTTCCCAAAGAGCCCAATATTGCTTAATTAAGGAATATTCCTTAAATCATATTCAGGACCCCTATATGATTTAAGGTATATTGCTTAATTAAGCAATATTGGGCTCTTTGGGTTCTAGGATGGCCCTGCAAGGCCCTCTGAAAAAAAATCCTGAACATGATCCTGGTAAAACCCAACAAGGGAAACACATGAAATCTCGCGAAAGCCTGCCGAGATTTCAGAACATCAAGCAAGCCCTAAACCCTAAACCCTAAACCCTAAACCCTAAACCCTAAACCCTAAACCCTAAACCCTAAACCTAGGGCCCATTTAGCAAGGCCCCGACCACGGAAGTGGCGAGGATGACCTGGTCGACACATTTGGGGCCGAAAGCTGGGGTTTAGGGGTTTAGGGGTTTAGGGTTTAGGGTTTAGGGTTTGGGGTTTGGGGTTTGGGGTTTGGGGTTTGGGGTTTGGGGTTTGGGGTTTGGGGTTTGGGGTTTGGGGTTTGGGGTTTAGGGTTTAGGGTGTAGGGTTTAAGGCTTGGGGCTTCAGGGTTTGGGGTTTGTGGTTTAGGGTTTGGGGTTTGGGGTTTTGGGGTTTGGGGTTTGGGGTTTGGGGTTTGGGGTTTGGGGTTTGGGGTTTGGGGTTTGGGGTTTGGGGTTTGGGGTTTGGGGTTTGGGGTTTAGCCCTTCACAACCCTGTGAAAAGATGTGAGCTCCTCGTAAACCCGATGCGAGAGGCTTCAAAATGGCCCAGTGAGGGAAGCATACGACTATTTGCTTAAGAACCCAAAAGGATTAAAAAAATGATAATCCCTAATTTACCCTTCATAAGGAAGAATATGTGTCATTTTTTGGGGGGGTCTTCAGCAATGCGTAGTCCTCAACGATCGCATAGACCCCCACATCAAAGGACTTGGTTTTTGAGGGCTACGGTTAACCATAACCATAATCATAGTTAACCTAATGATAACAACAATCAGAGCCGTCATTTTGGTGATTCTTCGATTGTTCATACAGAAGGTTCCAACCCCCAAGTGCCTACAATCCTCGTCATAGGGCCCCCAGCTTCAAAGGGGGGCCGAGGCTGGATAACCCAATGTTCCCTAGACCCTAAGTACTCCCTCAACACCCCTGAATCTTCGAAGTAAATTGCCCCTTGCTGGACACGAACCCTCCCGTCCGTTAACGCAAGCAAGAAGGAATGCCAGGGCCGGCGCCACATACCTGGCAGGGATGGGAATCTCGCGCAAAACTGCGAGGTTTAGGGTTTCGGGTTCAGCGTTCAGGGATCTAGAGTTGAGTCGGTGGGGATACCTAGGCGCATGGATTCAAAAATGTCGTTTGAGGCGTTGAGCCTTCAAGGCCTCAGGGGCTGTGCAAGGTCAAGGTAAAGAACATTTGAGGCACTCCGAACCCAAAACCAAGCCCCCCCCCCCCCCCCCAAAAAAAAAAAACAACTACAACCTATTATTGCCACACAGCTGAAGATGTGCTTTATTGTGGGGGAGGGGGGGGGAGGGTTGACTGAGCCGGTTGAATATCGAGCGCGCAAAATGAGGGTTTTCAAAAAACAGCAGGTTACGGGGATGAGGGAGCTTGCTAGTCCCTCTAAACCCTAAGGGAGCTTGCTAGTCCCTCTAAACCCTAAGCCCTAAACCCTGAACCCTAAACTGCTTGTAAGGCCTGCAAACCCTTACAGGGGTTAAAGGTGAGTTATCACTAAACCCTAAACCCTAGAACCTCGATAAACCCTATTAACGCTCTAAGCCCTAGAAACCCCATAAACCCGATAAACTCTATAAACCCTGTAAACCCTATATACACCCCGTAAACCCTATAACCCACCCTATAAACCTTAGAAGCCCTACAAAGCCTATAAACCCTCGAAACCCTAAAAAACCCTATAAACCCGATAAACCCTCTAGACCCGCTAGACCCTATAAACCATCTAAACCCTATAAACCCTCTACACCTATAAACCCTATAAACCTTGAACCCTCAAACTGCGATTGTTTTAAACTGGCAACCCTGTTAACGGGAAGTTCGCTTTCCCGACAGGAGAAACACCTCTGCCTCCCAAGGATTTAGGGTTTAGGGTTTAGGGTTTAGAGTTTAGGGTTTAGGGTTTAGGGTTTAGGGTTTAGGGTACTTGTCCACAGGCTCCAGCACAAATGACTTGCCAGCGTTGCGGGGGCCGTAGTTGAAGATACTATACTGAACTTGGAACCCTAGGAAACATTATAGTTTCTGCGTTTTCTTAGGAATCATAGTACCCAAAAATTAAAAACTATTTCCAAGTACCCCTAAGGATATTCGTAAGTTTCGCCGCTCCAGTTTGGATGGCTCTTTGATGCGCGCAGTGCACGGAAGCAGCGTCGGGCAGGGAGAAACGCTTCGTGGCCTACCTGGTAATCCAGATTTGACTCCAATAGGCTTGTCCAGGTTGCCGCTGCAGCAACACACATGTTGTTCCACAGCAGCCTTCACCTAAACCCTAAACCCTAAACCCCAAACCCTAAACCCTAAAGCAGCCTTCACCAGACCCCACGCCCACATCTTCTCCTCGCAAACCCTAAGTCAACCCGCAACCTGCACCCCGAACTCCTGTGAGCCTGAACGGCCCCTCCCGAAAAAACCTGAGCCCTCAACCCATAGTGGTTTAGGGTTTAGGCTAAGGGTTTAGGGTTTAGGGTTTAGGGTTTAGGGTTTAGGGTTTAGGGTTTAGGGTTTAGGGTTTAGGGTTTAGGGTTTAGGGTTTAGGGTTTAGGGTTTAGGGTTTAGGGTTTAGGGTTTAGTGGTTAGGGTTTAGGGTTTAGGGTTTAGGGTTTAGGGTTTAGGGTTTAGGGTTTAGGGTTTAGGGTTTAGGGTTTAGGGTTTAGGGTTTAGGGTTTAGGGTTTAGGGTTTAGGGTTTAGGGTTTAGGGTTTAGGGTTTAGGGTTAGGATTTAGGGTTTAGGGTTTAGGGTTTAGGGTTTAGGGGGTAGGGTTTAGGGTTTTTAGTTTAGGGTTTAGGGTTTAGGGTTTAGGGTTTAGGGTTTAGGTTTTAGGGTTTAGGGTTTAGGGGTTAGGGGTTTAGGTTTTAGGGTTTAGGGTTTAGGGTTTAGGGTTTAGGGTTTAGGGTTTAGGGTTTAGGCTTTAGGGTTTAGGGTTTAGGGTTTAGGGTTTGGGGTTTGGGGGTTTGGGGGTTTGGGGTGTTTCGGGGGTCGTGGGGGTGGGAGTGAGGGTTGCAAAGCACTAACCCCAGACCCTAAACCCTAGACCCTCAACCCTCAACCCTCAACCCTAAACCCTAAACCCTAAACCCTAAACCCTAGGACTGGCAGGATGAGCACAAAAGGTTCGTGAAAACCCCTGGTGCGCGCGCGCGAAGCCCCAAACCGGGCTCCCAGCACATCGCCCAGGACCATGGCATAGACGACCGCGCCACCAAAGCCTGGAGGACTCCTTTACGGCTTAGGGTTGAAAGTTGAGGGTTTAAGGTTTAGAGTGCAGGGTTTCTAAGGTTCAGGGTTGAGGGTTTAAGGTTTGGGGTGTAGGTTTTACAAGGTTTAGGGTTTGGGGTGCAGGGCTTGGGTGCCTCAAGACCCCTTAGAGTTAGGTTTGCTTTGGGGTGCTTCCTCTTCCCCATCCCAAAAAAAGCCAGGATCCTAAATCCTGTTTGGGGTACACCATAGCGTTCTTCAGGGCCTGAGGGCAATTTCAGACAGCATTCGACAAGGTGGAACTCCCCTCAAACTTGCCTGGCCGATTGTGCACTGCAGAGTGATCTAAGGGACTAGGTACTACTGTAGACCACGTCTTGCAACATTCCCCCCCCCCCCATAACCCTAAACCCTAAGCCCTAAACCCTAAACCCTAACAAGGAATTCTCTGAGGGGGATATGAGTTAGGGTTTAGGGTTTAGGGTTTAGGGTTTAGGGTTAGGGTTTAGGGTTTAGGGTTTAGGGCTTAGGGTTTAGGGCTTAGGGTTTAGGGTTCAGGGTTTAGGGTTTAGACTGGGCACGTTGCTTCTTGTCAAGTTTCACAGGGTTCTCCGGGCATAGCTGGCACTTAAGTGCCAGTGCAGTGAGGCGCGGCAGCGAAGATTTTTCACACGAAAGCCTCTCACGCGAGCCGCAGGCGTCTTAGGGTTTAGGGTTTAGGGTTTAGGGTTTAGGGTTTAGGGTTTAGGGTTTAGGGTTTAGGGTTTAGGGTTTAGGGCTTAGGGTTTGGGGTTTAGGGTTTAGGGTTTAGGGTTTGGGCTTGGGGTTTGGGGTTTAGGGTTTAGGGTTTGTCGCCACATGGGAGTTGATCGGAGTTATGGGCATTTTGTCTTTGTTGCGTGGGTTTGGGGAGGGGCTGTCGCCAAAAACAAAAAGTCCATAAATGGCTAGAAAGGCTAGAGTGTCTAGAGTGTCAGAAGACTCCATATGGGGGTTTACGAAAATAGAGGGACCCCGAACAAAGACCCCCCCAAATAGTAGGATCCCCTGTTTTCATACGGACCCCGAAAAGGTACCCACCCCCCCTTTTCGTACACCGCCCATAGCTGGGCTTGGGTTTTGGGGGGGTGCTTGCTTGGAGGTTCAGGGTACTTATTCACCCAATTCGAACCATCTTAGGGCACTTAAGGAGCTGATAAGGGGTATAAGTACAGTTATACTTGGTGAATAAGTACCCTGAACCTCCAAGTGGGCGACTGCAGACTCGGATCAGCTGGGGCTGCTCACTGCCCTGAGGAGACTTCCCGGCGTGGGTATCAGCAGCGGCGTCTGCTTCAGGTAGTCCTGGCACGCAGCCGATTTCACACGCGTGGCTAGACCCTACGCCCTACCCCCTCTGCGGAACCCTCAACCCTAAACCCTGAACCCTTCTTGACAAGTTAGGACCCTGAACCCCCGAACCGAAAAACCTGTACCCAAGACCGTAAACCCTAAACAGTAAACTTCCTAAACCCTAGACCCTAAACCCTAAAACCCTCAACCCTGGACCGTAAACCCGAGGCCCAAACCATCAAGGGAAAAGCTAGATGTTCAAGACGTCTACTGTTATAGAACCGTCACTCGACCGGCAACGCCGTGTACCGTCCTGGTATGTCGGGTCAGACCCGTGCCGGGACTTTGCAAGCTCCACGGTGTTGGTGATCGCACCGCTTGCCTCTGCTTACGGAAGGTCGGCACTGCCCGAGCTGTTTACTTACTTCTCCAATAACCAAGGGAAAAAAAGGTTAAACTTTATTCTTCCTACTAAATAAGGCAATCCAAAAAGTTTAAAGTTCAGCTGTTGGAGACGTAAGTTTATAAGCAGGGCTAAGGGTGGAGGCTTGGATTTCAGGTTCGGGGTTTTTGGGGTGGGGGGGTTTGAAGGTCTAGGGGGGCTTGCTGAACCCCATTGCATGGCCTGACCATAGAAGAGGGCCAGCAGGAATGCTGGGCTGATACAGGCAGCAGCCAGGTACCCAAGCCCGGCCGATGCCAGCGAGGGCGAGTTCAGAAGCAGGATGCCAGTCCACATCTTGGCAGAAGGGGGCTGCTTGGAGGGGTTTTTTGACTTCGTAAGTCTACGCAGTACCGCCTAGAAACCCTTGAATAAGCCCCATAACCCACCTTACCAGCCCTACTTACTAAGGTTCAAGAGATTAACATGTGAAGTCTAGAGCTCAGCCTCAAGGAAAAATCTTGATTTTATACCCCAAGCCCACAACCCAACCTGAGCTTTAAGCTCTTAGAGGTTTCAACCTAGCGAAATCTTGGCAGACCAGTGGGCCTGTGCCTGAAAGGCACGACATCCTGGCGGGGTTTAGGGTTTAGAGTTTAGGGTTCAGGGTGGGTTTAGGGTTTAGGGTTTAGGGCTTAGGGTTTAGGAAGGTGCCCACAGACCCCCTGTAAGACCACAAACAGGAAAACCCATTCCAAGAAGCCTCAGACCAAATCCCTCTAGACCCCAAGCCCCAAACCCCAAACCCTAGACCCCAAAGCCTAAACCCAAAAGCCTAATTAAACCCCAAAGACCCCAAACCCGAAACCTGCTTAACAAGAGGTGTCTCTGAGGACCCCAACCACGAGGTTGCCGCACCAGTTCGGATGCCTCAGCTTCCGCAAAACCCTAAACCCTAAACCCTAAACCCTAAACCCTAAACCCTAAACCCCAAACCCGTAAGCGGCTACCGCATGTGGGAGCCATCCTGGTGCTTTCAGACAGGTAGCCCTAAGGATCCGTGTACCTATATAGCATATACTTTGGCCTTAGAGTTTAGGGTTTAGGGTTTAGGGTTTGGGTTTAGGGTTAGGGTTTAGGGTTGAGGGTTGAGGGTTGAGGGTTGAGGGTTTAGGGTTTAGGGTTTTGGGTTAAGGATCCTTTGGGTAACTACGGATGCTTGGCCGCGGGCTGCTGTCGCGGGACTCTCCAAGGAATTCTGCGGGACTCTCTGCGGAAGCCTAAGCCCTAAACCCAAAACCTCGGGGGGACTTGTGCAGGATTCTCTGCGGGCTTGGCAGGCACTCGGGAACCAGGCCCAGGGGACTGAGCAGGACAGCGGACGAGGAGGCGAGGAGGCAAGGAGGCGAGAAGGCGAGCGCAATTCCCCTACATGACCCCCTTACGACCCTTGTATAGTCCCTATATACCTAAATAACCCCCAAAGAACCCAGCATCCGTAAATAAGGGTCCCTCCTCTAGTCCCTTGATGACTGAAAATCGAACCACCCGACAACGAGCATGATGGTCAGGGGGTCGACACTCGCAGGGGGTTGGGGGGTTTGGGTCAGCAAGGCCCTTAAACTCTAGACCCAAAAACAAAAAAAACAACAACACCAGAACCTAAAAGCCTTAGGGTATAGGGTCTAGGGTTAGGGGTTTAGGGTTTGGGGTTTTTGGGGTTTGGGGTCTGGGGTCTAGGGCTTAGGGCCCCTAACCCCACCCCAAAGCCACAAGAAAAATGGACACAGGCTAAACCCTAAACCCTAAACCCTAAACCCTGGGCTTCTGGGGTCTGAGAAGCTGGGAGAGCTTCCACACGCCAACGTCGCAGAACTTGCCGCGGGAGTCTGGCTCCTGGGGTTGAGGGTTTGGGGCTTAGGGTTTAGGGTTTAGGGTTTAGGGTTTAGGGTTTAGGGTTTAGGGTTTAGGGTTTAGGGTTTGGGGTTTGGGGTTTGGGGTTTGGGGTTTAGGAACCCTAGGGTTTAGGGTTTAGGGTTTAGGGTTTAGGGTTTAGGGTAGTTTAGGGTTTAGGGTTTAGGGGTTAGGGTTTTGGGTTTAGGGTTTAGGGTTTAGGGTTTAGGGTTTAGGGTTTAGGGGTTTGGGGTTTGGGGTTTAGGGATTAGGGTTTAGGGTTTAGGGTTTAGGGTTTAGGGTTTAGGGTTTAGGGTTTGGGGTTTGGGGTTTGGGGTTTATGGGATTTGGGGTTTAGGGGCTTAATGGTTGAAGGGCATGAGGACATCCAAGGGGTTTGAGGGGTAGAGTCTCACCCCTGTAGGCTCGCCTTCCCCGGAAACGCTAAACCCAATCATCCGTTTTGAATGCCAAGCCAGTCAGGTTGTTGCTTCGCAGACGAATGAAGCAAAACCTCCCAAGATCCTGCCCTAAACCCTAAGCCCTCAACCCTAAACCCTAAACCCAAAACCCAAAACCCTAAACCCATGACGGGGTTCAAGAGTTCAAGGGCTCTATAGACTCTAGAGCTGAAGGGCTGAAGGGCTGAAGGGCTCACTCAAGGGCTCGAGGGCTCAAGGGCCCAAGAGTTTAGGAGTTAGGGGTTAGGGCCTAGGGTTTAGGGTTTAGGGTTTAGGGTTTAGGGTTTAGGGTTTAGGGTTTAGGGTTTAGGGTTTAGGGTTTAGGGTTTAGGGTTTAGGGTTTGCCTGCTTGAAGCGCCACTTCTGCCAGTCTGCCAGAGTCTCCAAAGCCAGACCTCTTGCAGTTGTTCCCGAAGGCCGGGTCGGTCTAAGAGGGTTTAGGGTTTATAGGGTTTATAGGGTTTATAGGGTTTATAGGGTTTATAGGGTCTATAGGGTCTATAGGGTTTATAGGGTTTATAGGGTTTATAGGGTTTAGGGTTTAGGGTCGAGGGCTTAGGGTAGGGCTTGGGGTTTCTGGGTTAATGGTTTGGGTTCTCGGGGCCAGGGCTCTATAGATGAAAGTAAAACCAGCAAGGACCTTCACTGTATTGCAACTCTAAACCTAAAGCCGAAAGCCTAAACCCCAAACCCCAAACCCTAAAGCCTACACCCCAAACCCTAAAGCCTACACCCTAAACCCTAAACCCTAACCCTAAACCCTAAACCCAGCCCAGCCTACAGTGAAGACGCCCAGCCCCAGCCAGTCCAGAGGCCCCCAGGGAGGCCGAAACCCAGTGGCCACGCCGGCCGCAAGGCTGTGGGGGAGGAAGACGAGCCAGCCCCAGGCGAAAGAGATGAGCCAAAAGGTAAAGGCCTTTTTGGGAAAAGGGAAGGGTCGAAATCGGGAAGCTGGGAATTCGGAGTTTGTTTCTTTGGGGGGGGGGGGGGGGGGGGGGTATTGAAGGTTTTGGAGGGTTCCGGATTGGGGGGTTTAGGCAATCAGGGCGTGCGGCCCCAAGACACTGCTACCTGAGATCAAAGAAACCCGGCACCAAATCAAGCCCTGAACCCTCAACTTCCTAGGCGTCAGCCCGAAATCCGTATCCTCAGACTTGCGGGACTCTGATTTCTAGGAGCCTGAGGGTTTAGGGTTTAGGGTTTAGGGTTTAGGGTTTAGGGTTTAGGGTTTAGGGTTTAGGGTTTAGGGTTTAGGGTTTAGGGTTTAGGGTTTAGGGTTTAGGGTCACAAATGATCAATGTCCAGGGGCCCCTTGGGTAGTCGCCAGCTGGTCATCCAGCCGCGCGTCGTGGCGGGTTTGGAGCACCCTGCGGCGCGGGCCACACGAGCCCTTTCAGCCACATAA
This sequence comes from Symbiodinium natans, assembly GCA_905221605.1. Taxonomy (NCBI): domain Eukaryota; class Dinophyceae; order Suessiales; family Symbiodiniaceae; genus Symbiodinium; species Symbiodinium natans. The sequence continues at coordinate 652,188 of CAJNDS010000580.1, read as the reverse complement.
GCCCTTTAGGCTTTAGGGGCTTTAGGGGCTTTTGCGGCTCCCCTTTCAGCCATATAAGCCCTGAAACCCTACCAACCCTCAACCCTCCTACGAACCCCAAGCCCTAGAAACCCTAAAGCCATGAACCCTGTAAGCCCTAAGCTCTAGATGCCCCCCTATAACTGATGAGGGTTGAGAGCTTAAGACCCCCCTAAACCCTATGCTGCAGGATGTGTAGAGTTTGTAGAGTTTACAGGGCTGAGAGGGCAGTGTAGGATCTAAGCCTGAACCCTAAACCCTAAACCCTAAATCCTAAACCCTAAACCCTAAGCCCTAAACCCTAAACCATAAACTCTAAACCCTAAACCCTGCACCCTAAACCCTAAACCCTAACCCTAAATAGGGTGTATAGGGTTTATGGTTGGTTTGCCCTAAACCCTAAGCCCTAAGCCCTAAGCCCTAAGCCCTAAGCCCTAAGCCCTAAACCCTAACCCTAAACCCTAAACCCTAAACCCTGAACCCTAAACCCCAAACCCTAAACCCTAAACCCTAAACCCTGCCTGTAGAAAAGAAAGGCGGCCAACTTGATGGCCCACAGGGCGATGCACGCAGCGCTGGCATTCTGGCGAAGGTCACCTCACGTGGGAATCTCACCCCAAGCCCTAAACCCTAAACCCTAAACCAAGAACCCTAAACCAAGAACCCTAAACCCGAAACCCTAAGCCCAAAACCCTAAGCCCTAAACCCTAAACCAATAACCCCAAACCCGAAACCCTACGCTCTAAGCCCTAAGCCCTAAACCCTAAACCAAGGGTTACCCCTAGAATACAGGCATTGCAGAATACAGGGGGGAGCTAATAGATTTAGAAGAATCCTGAATGGGAACCCCGAAACAGGGAACCCCAAGAATATAAAGAGCATAGAAGGACCCTCTGTGGTGTATTCTTTTTGTAGTCCTACTGTGTTCTTGGGGTTTAGGGTTTAGGGTTTAGGGTTTAGGGTTTAGGGTTTAGGGTTTAGGGTTTAGGGTTTAGGGTTTAGGGTTTAGGGTTTAGGGTTCAGGGCTCCCAGCCCCTTTAAATAAGGTCTTGGGTGTGTTGATAGCACACTTAAGATATCGGGACCATACGGGAAGACTCGTTGTAATTCTTGAGACTCCTATATAACCCACACAAACTTGTGGGAACCCTAAAAATACGAAAAAACTCATGATAGAAACCCCTCAAACGGGCACGCCATGTTGGGAAAACCGCGGGGTGCAGGGTGTGGGATTGAGGGCTTAGGGTTGAGCGGGATAGGGCAGACTGACGTTCAGCGATCGGGGTTTAGGGTGATTTTTCAATATGTGCAGGGTGTAAGGCTCAGAGTAACACATGCGTGCCCTATCAACCCCGAATCCAATAAACAGAACGTCCAAAAAGCAGCCAGCTTTCAACTTTGGGTGCGTCTACTCGCAAAGCTATCAATTCAGGGTTCAGGGTTTCGAGTCTAAGGCTTAGGGTCTAGGGTCTAGGGCCCGGAGCCTCAAACAACTCTCTAGCGTAAACTGTCAGGTTCTCATCTCCACGAAAGTGCTGAGAGTCTGACCGGGCTTGCCGAAGAGTGCCAAGGCGGACACGGAGAAGATGCCAGTCCCAATGAGGTCCAAGTGGTAGTGCCACCCAGTTGCAATGGAGATGCCGAAGCCTGACATAAACTTAAGTTTAGGGTTCAGGGTTTACGGTTTAGGTTTAGGGGTTAAGGTTTAGGGTTTAGGGTTTAGGGTCTAAGGTCTAGGGTCTGGGGTCTAGGGTTTAGCGTTTAGGGTTTAGGGGTTAGGGGTTTAGAGCTTAGGGTTTGAAACTACTCTAAGCTACCCTAAACCCTGCACCCAAAACCCCAAACCCCCTACCCCCTAACCTGTACCCTAAACCCTGAACCCTCAACTCTATACGATAGACCCCCGTGCAAAAAAGCTTGGTAGTCCAGAAACCATAGTATAATAACAGCACCGATTTTGTGGGTTGGTTACTCTATACGGGAACCTTGAACCAAAAAAGGGACACAGGCTATCACTTGACTACCAAGAAAGTGAACGCTAAACCCTGAACCCCAGACCCCAAGCGCTCAACCCTAAACCCCAAACCCCAAACCCCAAACCCCCAACCCTAAACCCTAAACCCTAAACCCTAAACCCCAAACCCTAAACCCTAAACCCTAAACCCGAAACCCTAAACCCTAAACCCCAGGGGAGGGGATTCCAGCCACCACCCTCCAAAGGCGCGGCGCGCAGCCTGCGGCGTTGGCGGCACCGAAAACCACTCCCGATGTGGCCAATGGAGCCCCTGGCCCGTCTTAGGGTTTAGGGTTTAGGGTTTAGGGTTTAGGGTTTAGGGTTTAGAGTTTAGGGTTGAGGGTTTAGGGCTTAGGGCTTAGGGCTTAGGGCTTAGGGCTTAGGGTTTAGGGTTTAGGGTTTAGGGTTCAGTAGCTCCGGATCGAGCAGTTTCACCCACCCACCCTCGCATAACATTCGGAAAACAAAAAGTATTCTCCAATCATCTCAAATTGAATTGGCCATGAGCCACGAAAAGTTTGCCATGAGCCACGAACAAGTTTTGCCATGAACGACGAAAAATTGGCCATGAACCACGAAAAATCGAAAAATTGGCCATGAACCACGCAAATTCCACCATGAACCACGAAAAAGTGGCCGTGAACCACTAAAAAATGTCATTCGGCCATGAACCACGACAAACTGGCCATCAACCACAAAAAATTGGCCATGAACCACGAAACAATGGCCATGAACCACGAAGTCATTAAGGTTTAAATTATCATATGATAGAGAGGTTTAGGGTTTAGGGTTTAGGGTTTAGGGTTTTGGGTTTAGAGTTTAGGGGTTTTGGGTTTAGGGTTTAGGGTTCAGGGTTTAGGGTTTAGGGTTTGGGGTTTGGGGTTTAGGGCGCAGGGCGTAGGGCGTAGGGCTTAGCGCGAGGGTCTAGGGTTTAGGGTTTAGGAAAGGTTTAAGGCTGGAAGGGTTCACGGACTCAAGGGGTGAGCGTTTCAGGATTGAAGGGTTTGAGGGCTCTATGTTAGGGGTCTCTTCTAAACCCTAAATCGAAGTAGCGAGGCTTGCGAGTGGTCCTGCAAAGGGTCTGAAATCAGCTGTGCACTGTCTTTTGGGGCGCCATAGCGGTTCAGGTAACAGTTCGTCACCCCGCCTTTCAGAGCCCAGGAAATTTACAGAGTAAAGCGAATTTTCCAGCGAACCTGATGCCGTTCACATCGCCCCCAAAATCTTCGCAGCACCTGTAGCCTCTGAGACTCTGTACTTTGGCCAAGAGTGAAATCTCGTGCACACGTCGTGTCGCATCGAACGCAGCTGCACATATGCAATCACATGTTTCAAGAACATTCACAAGGTTCAGAGGCTAAATACGCCTGCACAACGTTTACATAACACATTATGTAAATATGTAACACACGTAGATGTGTGGCCCTGAACCCGACTCTCGAAATCCTGGAAACACCCTAAATCCTCACAGCCCTAAGCCTAAACCTTAAACCCTAAACCCCAAACCCCAAACCCCAAACCCCAAACCCCACCCCCGAAACCCTGAAAACCCCGAGCCCCGCCTGAGAACTTGGGGCCCAAGGCTGAAGCCGTGCTGAGAGCCGCCACCCCCACAGCACGTCTGGAGAGCCATCGCAGGCGCTCAGTGATCATTTTTTGCAACCCTGAACCCTAAACCCTAAGCCCTGAACCCTAAATCCTAAACCCTAAACCCTAAACCCTGAACCCTAAACCCTGAACCCTAAAACGTGACAAGCCTTCTGTGCCAAGGTTCTGACTGACACATGGCAGCTACTAAGTTACAATTTTTCGGGAGATGACGCAGTGGTGAGTTTTCCTCTGCGAGCCCAGGCATTCTAGCCAGTCGAGGGTCCTTCAAGCACGCGCGCGCCAAACTGAGAGCGCACCCGCATTGAATGAGCTGCACAGAGCCTTGGGGGTTTGTGCCATGTGTGGCTTCCGAGCCAGATCTTCCGCTGACCGAGAGTACCCTAAACCCTAAACCCTAAACCCTAAACCATAAACCGTCCCCCGGAGGCTTCGTGGCCTCGAAGTGCTCTCCAAAGTGTGGTTCCCTTGGGATAAACCCTAAACCCTAAAACCTAAACCCTAAACCTGGTACTTATTAACCCAATAAAAAAACTGTACGTATAACCCAATTAGAACCATATTAGGGCACTTAAGGGGCTTAGAAGCGGGCTATACGTACAGTTCTAATTGGTTAGTAAGTACCATGAGCCTCCAAGAATTCTTCAAGATCCCGAAGCCCGAAGCCTAAACCCTAAACCCTAAACCCGAAACCCTAAACCCTGAACCCTAAACCCTAAACCCTGAACCCTAAACCCTAAACCCTAAACCCTAAACCCTAAACCTAAACCCAGTTTCGGTGCTCGGGCCGTGGCATTCGAAGATGCAGACCCACTGGGGAATCTCGGCGGGGAGACTTCGGAGATCATCTGGAAACTCCCTCACTACCAAGAGCTTAAGAACCCCCAAAGCAATTTCCAAAAAACCTCTTCCTTACAAGGGTAATATAGGGTTTTTTTTTGGGGGGGGGTTCTGAAGCAGTAGCAACTTAAGGGGCTTCCCGCTGAGCGTTTCTAGTTCATGGTTGGGATAGTATTAAAAATTTAGATTCATATTCCTTATTGGGTTTAAGTACCCTTAAAAATGTAAAATGTTACCCAACTATGACCTAGGTTTATGGTGCGTTCGGGGCTTCAGGGGGGGGTTGAGGACCTCGGGGGTTCTGGGGAAGACCCCGTGGAGCAAGAGCAGCACCGCAGAAAGGGCAGCCGCAGGGCGTCTGCTGAAGATTAGGGTTTAGGGTTTAGGGTTTAGGGTTTAGGGTTTAGGGTTTAGGGTATAGGGTATAGGGTTTAGGGTTGAGGGTTTAGGGTATAGGGTATAGGGTTTAGGGTTTAGTGTTTTTGGCTTTTAGGGTTTAGGGTTTAGGGGTTGCATGGAGGACATGGGCTGCCCGGCGTCCTCGCCAATCAAGCAGAAGACAGGCGCCCGGTGACTGCGGTTGGGGTAGCGCTGGAGGTGGTGCTCGCCTCCCGTTGCCAAGATGGTGAATGTCTCCGCCTTGGCCCTTTCACGCGCATGTCTGCGGCCAGTGTCAGAAACGCAAGAGTGTCCTGCAAGCAAGAGTGGTGCCGACGATGCCTCTTGGTCCAAGTGCTCAATCGTTAGAGCACAATGCCTTCCTACTTCTGCCCAGACCCCTGGGAGGATCCAAAAAGTAGATCTCCCTAAGGGTTCCTAAGAATGACCCACTAATAGTATAGGGTACCATTTGCGGGCTCTACTTTTTGGATCCTGCCTCCAAGTGTGTGCCTGCGTGAGCACCAAGCACCCAAATCCCAAAACCCTCAATACCTCACGCACCCCCCCCCCCCACCCTTTAAACCACAAACCCCGAAACCCATAAATCCTACGCCCGAACCTCCGCCCCACAACCTTAAACCCGAAATCCTACACCCCAAACCCAAACCCCAAACCCCAAACCCCAAACCCCAAACCCCAAACCCCAAACCCCAAACCCCAAACCCCAAACCCTAAACCCTAAACGCCAAACCCTAAACCCTAAACCCCAAACCCTACCGGAAACCCAAGCGCCCGCTACAGCTGGGAGCCCTCGCCCACTTCCCACCACGGACTGAGTTGGCCCAGGCGCCGCCGAAGGTGCTGGCTTTGGTCTCCTTGGTCTGGGATTAGGGTCCAGCTTTGGGGAAAAGGTTGGGTGTAGGACGTTTTGCCCTAAACCCTAAACCCTAAACCCTAAACCCTAAACCCTGTGTGGTTTACGTAGCGACCTCCAATGCTTGTAGAAGTCCTTCGGGGCTTCCCTAAACCCAAAACCCTAAACCCAGGCACCCACAAAGGCTAGGGAACAATGTAGAGAACAGGCAATTAGGGTTAAAGGTTTAGGGCGTTCAGGGTCTAGGGTTTTAGGGTTTAGGGGACCCTCCAACCCTACAGCCCTGCCAACCCTCAAAGACTACAAGTCTAAAACGTGCAAGCTAAAGGTCTGAATCCCCGAACGGCCTAAATACGCCAAGCCTGACAGCCTCGAGTGCCCGACAACCCCAAAGCCCTAACGACCCGAAAGCCCGAAATCACCAGAAAACCCTAAAAGCCCAGACTTCCTAGAGCCCCAAAAGCCCTGTACAAAAAACCTAGAAACATTTGTTAAATAGAAAAAATAGAACCCCTGAAGCCCTGAAACCCTGACAAGCCTCAAAACCTTGTATTCGAATCTTGACCCAACCATACAAGCTCCAGGGTTTAGGCTTTAGGGTGCAGTGTTTAGGGTTTAGGATTGAGGGTTTAGGGGGGAAAAGACGCCGAGTCTCATAGCACACCCGGCCAATGAGGTAGAACCTCGTGGCTTGTGGTAGTTGGGGCACCGGGTGCAGGCTCAAGAGTGGAGGCTCCAGGGCCCCCAGTGGCCCGAAGAGTACATTTGGGGAATAGGGTTTGGGGTTTAGGGTTTAGGGTTTGGGGTTTAGGGTTTAGGGTTCAGGGTTCAGGGTTCAGGGTTCAGGGTAGGGATCCCCTTATGATTTCCTCACTGGTTTGTGAGTGGGGAATCAATAGAAATTAGGCACCCTACTTGTAGTCCTTTAAGGGTAGTATGGGAGCACAAGTAACCTAATTCTCTACGTCTCGGTCAAGAACCAGCCGGTCAGAGAACATCCAAAACCAAACCCTAAACCTAAACCCTAAACCCTAAATCCTACACCCTAATTAAACCCTAAACCCTAAACCCCAAACCCTAGCCCTAAACCCTAAACCCTAGACCCTACCTCAAAAGTCATGAGAGCTCCAGATTGGGCGATATGGGTTTAGGGCTTCGCGCCCAGGGCAGCACCCTCTCTCCTACACGCCGCAAAACAGTTGGGGTGTGAACAGGGACTTCGAGCCTGAAACCCTGGGTTTAGGGTTTAGGGTTAAGGGTTAAGGGTTTCGGGTTTCGGGTTTAGGGTTTAGGGTTTAGGGTTTAGGAATTGCGAGCTTGGGCGGGGGGAGGAAAGATGCGGCTTCATTTTAGCCGTGCTGATCTGTTTTGGGGGCTGCATCTCTAAGCCCAACAACACAAGCCCATGCCCGAAAACCCTCAAAGCCAGAAACCTGCTGCAAATTCGCAACCCTACACCCACGATCCTAAACCCTGAACCCTTAACCCCTTAAACCCTTAAACCCTTAAATCCTCAAACCCTAAACCTACACCCTGTACATCCGGCCACAGAGCGTGTAGGCGCTGATCAGAGCGGACAGAACCAGGAGCCTCACAGCGAATGACGGGGTCGGGGTTATGGGGGAGTCCAACAGCCTTTTAGGGTTTAGGGTTTAGGGTTCAGGGTTCAGGGTTCAGGGTTAGGGTTTAGGATTTAGGGTTTAGGGTGTCCACCCGGAACCACCCGCAGCCCCAAACCCTTAACCACCCTAAACCACCCTAAACCCCTGGACTCCCTTGGTGTATATAGGGTTTAGGGCTTAAGGCTGGGGATTTGGGGTTTGGGGTTTAGGGGTTTAGGGGTTTAGGGGTTTAGGGCTTTAGGGGTTTAGGGCTTTAGGGCTTTAGGGCTTTAGGGGTTTAGGGGTTTAGGGGTTTAGGGGTTTAGGGGTTTAGGGGTTTAGGGGTTTAGGGGTTTAGGGGTTTAGGGGTTTAGGGGTTTAGGGGTTTAGGGGTTTAGGGGTTTAGGGGTTTAGGGGTTTAGGGGTTTAGGGGTTTAGGGGTTTAGGGGTTTAGGGGTTTAGGGGTTTAGGGGTTTAGGGGTTTAGGGGTTTAGGGGTTTAGGGGTTTAGGGGTTTAGGGGTTTAGGGGTTTAGGGGTTTAGGGGTTTAGGGGTTTAGGGGCTTAGGGGTTTAGGGGTTTAGGGGTTTAGGAGTTTAGGGGTGTAGGGGTTTAGGGGCTTAGAGTTGGGGTTTAGGGTGTGGGGTCCAGGGTTTTGGGGTTACATTTAGGGTTGGGGCTGCAGGGTTTAGGGTCTGGGGTTTAGAGGTTTAGGGTTTAAGGGGTTTAAAGGTTTTGGGGTTTGGGGTTTGAGGTTTCTGGGCTTATGGGCTCAGGATGTATGTTGGGGCTTCGGGTTCCGAAGGGGAGGTCCCAGGCCGGGTATCTGCTAACAGGGAACTCTGGGTTTCTAGAAGGACGCATATGAAGGTATAGAGCTTTGGGCTTGCTTAGGGTTTAGGGTTGAGGGTTGAGGGTTTAGGGTTTAGGGTTTAGGGTGTAGGGTGTAGGGTTTAGGGTTTAGGGTTTAGGGCTTAGGCTTTTAGGGGTTTAGGGTTTTAGGGTTTTAGGGTTTAGGGTTTAGGGTTTAGGGTTTAGGGTTTAGGGTTTAGGGTTTAGGGTTTAGGGTTAAGGGTTTAGGGTTTAGGGTTTAGGGCTTAGGGCTTAGGCTTTTAGGGGTTTAGGGTTTTAGGGTTTTAGGGTTTAGGGTTTGGGGTTTAGGGTTTAGGGTTTAGGGTTTAGGGTTTAGGGTTTAGGGTTTAGGGCTTAGGGTTTAGGGTTTAGGGTCCGCCGACCCTGATGGCGTGTTGGATGAGTTGCAGCCCTTCCCCCGTCGGGTAGCTTCGTGCTCATTCGCAGGCTCTGAACCCCTAAGCCCTAAACCCTAAACCTTAAACCCTAAACCCTAAACCCTTGTCAGGTTTGAAGGATTTGGTTCCTCCAACCACTAGCCCTGAACCCAAGTCCAAAGGCCCCATGAGCCCTAAACCAAACCAGGCTGCACTCTGAGGCCTAAGCCCTATATCGCCACTTCTCCAATACATGGTCCCTTTAGGGGTCCTTATCATAAGGCGGCCCCTTCTATTTCAGGTACCCAAAAAGGGGCCATAATTTTCAGAACTGACCATAGAACCCATATATGTACTCTGCGTAGTGGCAACTCTAGCTACTCTCAGGCCCAAAATACATGAAATAACCCAACTACCCGTAATGCTCTAAGTACCCGAACCCCTTGTTCCTAAATACCCTTGACCCTAAACCCTAAACCCTCAACCCTGAACCCTGAACCCTAAACCCTAAACCCTAAACCCTAAACCAACAACCCTAAACCACAAACCCTAAACCCGAAACCCTAAACCCTAAACCCATGTCCGGGCGGCAGCAGCGACGGCGCCAAGGCCGCTGGGGTCGAAGCAAAGGCCGCGACGCCTTTTGCTCGGGGTCTACTTGGAGGTTCCTGGTACTGCTTAACCAATTAAAGGATTTGGGGTTTAGGGTTTAGGGTTTGGGGTTTAGGGTTTAGGGTTAAGGATTTAGGGTTTAGGTTTTAGGTGTAGGGTTTGACGAGTGTAGGGTTTAGGGTCTCGCGCTTGAGGGCTTAGCTGTGTTTTCATGAGGGAAGGGTTCACCTCTGGACCTTATGTGGGCTAGTAGCGCCCCCAAAACGGTGATCGAGGTTGCCTGTTCAGGGTTCGGGCTTTTGGGTTTCGGGATGTTTCGGGTTTAGGGTTTAGGGAACCCAGGTTGGGCACTGAGAGATTTGTTTGTCGGCTGTGAGCTGTTCGGCTTTCGTCGGGGTTTAGGGTTTTCGAGGGTCAAGGGATCAAGGCTTTGGGGCCTTAGGGTTGTGGGGGGTTTGGGCTTCCCAAGATCTCACTGTAAAGGATTTGCAGGGCTTACTGGCATGTAGGCCTTGTGGGCAGAGGGTTTAAAAGGATCTGAGCAAACTAGAACTGATTTCTGGATAGCGACGGAACTTGGATTCCAGCATTCCATTGCGCCCTTCAATGAACTGAGTTGTGATCTGCGTACCTGGAAGTTGATTTTGCGTCCTTCTGGGAAATATTTATGGTGCCTATGGGTTTACAAGGGGAAGATGGTCAATTTAGGGCAATTCCGGACAGGTACTCCGATCAACCACCACCCCAACGGCGTGAGGAGGTCCAAGAAAGCCAGAAGTTGCTTGGGCAGCCTAAGAAAAATGTATATGAAGACCCGGCCAGTCCCGCTGCCCCATACCCTAAACCTTAAACCCAGAAACCCTGAGCCCTAAACCCTAAACCCTAAACCCTAACCCTAAACCCTAAACCCTAAACCCTAAACCCTGAACCCTAAACCCTAAACCCTAAACCCTAAACCCGCCCACCCCTTCACCTCCCTTCCACTAGATAGGCAGGCGCAATCGCAATTGTTTCTTGTTTGAAGTTGGCTCCCCGGTGGCTCAAATGTGTCCCCGGAACAGGGTTTAGGGTTTAAGGTTTAGGGTTTAGGGTGTAGGGTTTAGGGTTTAGGGTTTAGGGTTTAGGGTTCAGCGTTCAGGGTTTAGGGTTTAGGGTTCAGGGTTCAGGGTTTAGGGGTTAGGGGTTAGGGTTTGGAATGGCGTTGGCTTGGTTTGGGCTGGCCCCGGTTTGGATTCGTGATGAGCAGTGTTTGGATGACCATGGGGTGGCATGTCTTCCATTCACAGGCATGGCAGTGAGGGCTTGAAAAGGCAGGCGCCCGCTAAAACATGCGAACCCTGCGCCCCGAACCCTACAAAGCCAAGACCCTTTTAAACAAATCTAAGCCCTAAAAACCTTCATGCTAAGAGAACTAGACTAAATTGAAGCCCCGACAGCCCCTCACCCTCCCTAAACCCTCAAACCCTAAGCCCCAAACCCTAAACCCCGAGGCAAACCCTAAACCCTAAACCCTCAAACCCTAAACCCCAAACCCTGAACTCTAAACCCCAAGTCCCAAACCCTAAACCCTGAACCCTTAACCCTCAACCCTAGACCCTAAACCCGCCAAAACACAAATGGAAGAATAAGGCGGGAGCCTGCGGGCAGGCTGAGCCCTAAACCCTAAACCCTAAACCCTAAACCCTAAACCCTAAACCCTAAACCCTAAACCCTAAACCCTAAACCCTAAGCCGAATTAGGCGGGAGCCTGCGGGCAGGCTGAGGATTCCCGAGCCGACCAGGTTCTTTGCCAAGTTCAGGCTCGCAGCGCTGACGCCTCGGAGTTGGGCATGTTTAGGGTTTAGGGTTTAGGGTTTGGGGTTTAGGGTTTGGGGTTTAGGGTTTAGGGTTTAGGGTTTAAGGTTTACAGTAGGGTTTAGGGGTTGTACTTGGAAGCCTTTTCGGCGAAGTAAGTAGGGTTCAGAAGGTGGGTTCTGGGGATCAGAAGAGGGTTTCCTGGGACTTGCAAAGTCCAGAGCTTGTTGCTCTTGAGGTTCCGGGGGGTTTTGCTAGGAGCGTGGAGTTCTGGGAAGTGGCGAAGCAAGGCTTGAGGGGGTTGAGGGTATGGGGTTCACGGTCGTTCCGTGTTGGGAACTGGAGACGCTGTGATAAGTCATCAGCGGCTTCTCGAGAGAGAACTTTCAGGGGTTGAGGGGTTTGGGGGTTCAGGGGTTTAGGGGTTTAGGGTTTAGGGTTTGGGTTTAGGGTTTAGGGCTTTCGAAGAAAACAGACAAGCTTCGACAGCCTGCAAGAATATTGAAGAAGGATAGGGGGAAACAACCCCAGTTTAGGGTTTGGGGTTTAGGTTTAGGGTTTAGGGTTTAGGGCTAAACCCTTAACCCTCCGCAGAAACGCCTGGCGCCCGAAAAGCCCTAAAGCCCCCTAAACCCTAAACCCCGAAACCCTGAGCCCTAAGCCCTAGGCCCTGAACCCTGAACCCTGAACCCTGAAACCCTGAACCCTAAACCCTGAAACCCTGAACCCCAAACTCCCCAGCAGGGCGCTGCTCTCAGTTTCGGAGCTGCTGGCCGCACCAGCGCAGAGAGCTGTCCGCCGAGATGGTGCCGGCACGCTCGGGGCTGCCTTGCAGTTGCGGGGTTTAGGGGTTTCGGGGTTAGGGTTTAGGGTTTAGGGTTTAGGGTTTAGGGTTTAGGGTTTAGGGTTTAGGGTTTAGGGTTTAGGGTTTAGGGTTTGGGGTTTGGGGTTTGGGGTTTACGGCTTAGGGCTTAGGGCTTCGGGTTTAGGGTAGCAAAAGAGCAGGATGGTGTGCTCAGGTTGGGCAAAACAAGGGTGGGGGGGCGGGGGGGATTCCAAGCGCACCTACCTTTAAGAACGAGAGTTCTAATCCCTTCCCCTTAAATTAAACCCCCCCTACCCCCTAATAGTAAACACCCCCCTCATAGTTCTATTATAGTATTTCGGGGGGGGGGGGGGGGGAAGGGTGTAGGGGGTTTTAATATTAGGGGGAAGGGGTTACTCGTAGGGAATGAGGGAATGAGGGCCCTATATAATCCCTTAAAGCGTATATATAGGGCCCTAGATATATATATATATATTTTTTTCCCTAAACCCTACACCCTAAACCCGAAACCCTAAACCCTTAACCCTAAACCCTACCCTTTAAGGGATTTATATAGGGCCCTCATTCCCTCATTCCCTACAAGAACCAGTAAGAAAGAGAGTCCTACTTGGGCATCCTGCTCTTAGGGTCTCGGGTTTCGGGTTTAGGGTTTAGGGTTTAGGGTCATTTAGGGTTTAGGGTTTAGGATTTAGGGCTTATGTCTTTGGGTTTAGGAAACTTGATATTCGCGGTAAGTGCTGCTATTCAGGGGGAGCGGAGCCCCATATCCCAGCCGGGCGGACGCTTGGGGCGTCAGGAATCTTGTCTGACGCCTTACCTTAACTTACTTCTCCAATAACCAAGGGAAAAAAAGGGTTAAACTTTATTCTTCCTACTAAATAAGGCAACCCAAAAAGTTTAAAGTTCAGCTGTTGGAGACGTAAGTTAGGCACCCACACCTCCCTTTTTCCTAGGTTGCTCAGTAACTTAGGGTTAAGAAGGCAGCCCTTGTTTGTTTACAAGGGGTTGAAAGGGGCACCCAAACCCTCCAATAAGGGAATAAGGGCACCACCATCCTAGTTTCCCAGGTTCTTTATTCAAACCCCTCCCGAAACCCTAAACCCTAAACCCTAAACCCTAAACCCTAAACCCTAAACCCTAAACCCTAAACCCTAAACCCCAAGGCCTTAGGCGCCAAGTTGCGAAAGCCGGGCCTAGCCACCACGCCGCGGCCAGCAGACCAAGAGCCAGAGGGGCGACGCTGCGTCGAAAGCGCCGAGGCGCCATGGCTGCAGCAACCGACCGGAAGCTACTACGAATTGCTTAAGAACCCCCGAAAACATATAAAGGATATGATTCCTTATTAAGGGTAATATGGGGATGATTATGTTTGTTATTCTTCTGGGGTTATTAAGCGAATAGTAGGCTACAGAAAGGTAGTGTTGCCTTAGTGTATAGCTAACTTACTATTGTTGCTCTTTAGTTGTGTTACTATATTGCTATACTATCGTACCAATGCAAGGTAGTGTTGCCTTAGTGCACTACGAACTCATTGTTATTGCTCTTTTATTGTCTTGTCTTCTTGCTATACTATCGTACCATTATAAGAGATCTGGGTCCATGGCTCTTTTTTGATTGCGGCCAGTTTTGGGTGTAGGGTTGAGGGCTGAGGACCTACCCCAGCCGAGCCTAGAGCATGGCCAGTATAGCTATGGTCGATTTGTGTATGCATCTTAAGCCACATAAACATACATATGTGTGTATACATATATATTGGTATACATGATGTGTATATATATATACACAGATATAGTTTGTGTTTTTTTCTTTGTTTGTTCGTTGTGTTGTTGTTAGCGCGTGATCCCTATGGAAGCCTTATCATCCAAGGTGCGAAGGAAAAAGGCGCCCCTGGCCTCAGAGATTTGGGAAATCTGGAGGTCGGTTAATGTCTACAGCCTAAAGCCCGGAACATCCCCAAATAGGGTGTAGGGGTTAGGGTTTAGGGTTTAGGGCTTAACCTTACCCGAGAAGATGTAGCCCGTGGCACGTCGATTCCGCCTTAGAAAAAATGTAGGCTGAAGGTCGAGCTTCCAGCGTAGACTCAAGTTGGTGGAGTACGGTGCCTGCCACGCCCATCCACTCTCCAGTTCGTGGAGTACCATGCCTACCACACCAATCCACCAACCCCAAATCCTAATACCCGAAACCCTTCTCCACGCTCCACCCCCCCTGCAGCCCCACACCCTGAATGACCCCAAGGCCCAATGTAGAGCACAGGAATGTAGCTCGAGTTTGCCTGAAGCTCCATACTAAACCCACTATGTTTCTAGGGTTTTGGGTTTGGGGGTCTTAGGACCCGAAGCTACGGAGTCCAGTTTCTGGTTTCAGGATTGCAAAAAATGCAGGGTATAGGGTTCGAGGTGTTGGTTGTTTATTTAAGGCTTTAGGGGCCTTGGGTTTAGGGGTTCAGGGCTTCAGGGGTTTAGGGATTTAGGATGGCTTAGGAGTTTAGGGGCTTGGGGTTTAGGGGCTTGGGGCGCACCCACTTTTGTGCTGGAGCATTGCGGGACCTCATTTAAGGCCGGTGCTTGCGGCGCATGCACCGAAGACCGGCCGCACTGGTGACACGGCAGTCAGGGCCGAACGCCCCGTCGAAACCCGAAACCGGAAACCTTAAACACCCAGCCCTCAACCCCAAAACCCCAACCCCTAACCCCCCCCCCCAAAAAAAAAACAACAATATAAACCTTATGCCCCCAAAACCACCCCAAGCCGCCCCCAGGCCACGGGATTCAGACGAAAGGAGGCGGCTTCAGCTGAACCTTGGCTTCACCGACTGTATCATGGCAGACACGGTTTAGGGTTTAGGTCATGGGGCTTTGGGTAGTGCTTGGTACTTTTGGCGGTTTGTGGTTTAGCTTTTAGGGATGTTTAAGGTTTATGGAGCGGGGCATTGGGTCCGGATACGGTTTCATACGGTTTGTGGTTTAAGGTTTAGGGTTCAGGGGTTTAGGGGGTTCGGGGGCTTGGGCGCTTAGGGGGTTTGGGGGTTTAGGGGGCATGGAGGGTTGAGGCCTGGGCATGTGGGGGTTTCCGAAATCAGGGCAGCCTCTTGAAGGAGGGGGAGGACCCCAAGCCCTAAACCGACCATTTCGTGGCCTGTCTCATCAAGGAAGCTTGGGAAGGTCGAATGCACCCGGAGCTCAACCCTAAACCCAAAACCCTAAACCCTAAACCCTAAACCCTAAACCCTAAACCCCTCTGAGGACCCTCCTTTAAGGAGCCCCCCCCCGCCCCCCCACCAAAGGGGAAGCGTGGACTTTATATGGCATTATATGGCATTATGTGGCATTATATGGCATTATATGACATTATATGACATTATGTCACATTATATAACATTATAAAACATTACATGACATTGTAGAACATTTTATGCCATTATATTACACTAGAGGACGTTATATTGCTCAGGTAACGCTGCAAGGCCCCCGAATTCTCTTTTCGGGAACCCGTAAGATAAGCCTTCCACGCGCCCCGCGAAGCCATAAATCTGAGACTGCCCTAAACCCCAGACCCGAAGACCCTACACCATAAAAACCCGATACCCCAAAATCCCCGAGCCCTAAACCCTGAACC